>JADNRY010000410.1:0-52901 GCA_015501585.1 Rhodocollybia butyracea
GAATTCACAAGAGTGGTCAAGAGTTCAGAGCGAAGCTGCGGCCTAGAACCTGCAAACTAAATGATACCAAACAAACAAACAATACCGGCATCACTCGGCATCTTTCACCCTATGAGATAGAAGGAAGATAGAGTGGCCTCATACCTAGCACACTGACGATAGGCTGTGGCCACCTGTACTGTATGGATCATATACCTAACGATACAACCACCTGCAACGATGGAAGTTATACACCCAATTGCAACCTAGTACTTAGCTATAGCTACTAATAGCTAGTATCTTGTACATGTACTAAACATGACATTGAACATTAATATTGTTGAAAGGGCCAAACTTCAACGGGCCTTGAATTACCTTTCACGTCTCTGCTCTGTTGGTTCAAGTCTTGTTTCGGAACTGACCACCTGCAGCGGAGAGAGTTAATGAACTTGTCTGTTGACAGAACTTCCTGGAGGATTTGTGGAGGATGCTGAGGAGGCGGAATTTGTTACATCCAAGTATTGAACTCCAGAAACATTGGGAGAGGGGTGGAGTTGGGGTGGAGTCAGTGGACAAGCCTGCAACTTAGTAGTACTAATCACAGGTGCTGTAAAAGATTCACCCGTCTAGACCAAATGTGCCAATCGATAGCTAGATATTTAAGTAACAACATACAGTTTTATAATCAGAATGTACCGTGGCCCGTGGGCAGTCTCCTGAATACCCGTATGCTGGAAAATTGTAGCTAGAGGAGCACTGGCCTCACTAAACCATCAAATCCGAGTCCCTGTTGTGGGGCAACTTTGAGCTTGTGATTTCAGAAATAAGCTTAACTTTCAAAACGCATCTATCTAGGATTTACAAATGTTGTGCACAACGTAGTTACAGTAGGTCAGAAAGAATTAGATACACTGTCCAAATCATCGATTGTTCTTAGATATTAACCTACATCGTGCCCGACAATGATATCAAGTAACTTTGTAGAAACCGGGAACAGCCTAACGTTACATCATGTCGCTCTTCTCAAGGTTTGCACGGGTGATTCCATCGAGCACTGTTGGATAGAGTTGAATGGATACGAGAAAGATATACCAAATGCATTTATCGCAGGTCCCGATGTCAAACGAAGATAAATGGAGGAAGGTGGAGGCAGACATGAATTAGAATTCTAAGCAAAGGGAGAAGGAGATGTTGATATCACTTACCCGTAACAACGAGTGCCGTTGTTGACCGTATATCCTACAAAAAGGTCAACCGGTCAATCTCAGTATCTCGAGCTTATAGGAAACCGCTCACGATAGCGGACGTTTCATGCGAGATGAAAGTCCGCGGTTTTGGGGAGAGTTTTTTCTGTTATGGAATGATTCAGCTTAAACCCAAAGATAAGTTTAGAGCAAGTACGTACGTGATACGCCTTAAATCGGTCCTTGAAATCTACGACCAAAAAAAATCAGAGCATGAATCAGCATCACCGAAATACACAGCTCATGCGCAGCAGCATGCACTGACATTTTGCAACGCTTGCCGTCTCATTGGGTGTATCGCCATAGCTTGGCACGTATTTCCGTACTTGAGCTCCACTTGCCAGAATTCGTCGTAGGATGTCCATCTTTACACAGATAATCAGTCTGTGACGTATTCAAGAATTAACTGTACATACCTTGTTGAAGAACACGATGATATTGCAGTTCGCGAGAAGAACATTAGCGCAAATTTCTTTCCAAAGCGTCAAGGAGTCCTCCTGTGTTGTGTGGGTCGTGAGTTAACTTGCAATAAGGCAGGGAAGAACGTACGACTCGGTTAACGCGAGGGTCTTCGTCGAGCATCTGGTTAAATACCAATGGAACCAAAAATAATATTGCCTGTGCTGCAGTATCAATATCAGCGCTCTGAAAAAAATAACGAAGTTTTCCGAATCCAAACCATCGTCAAAGAATGGAACCCATGAGCTACGCTGAAATGGAAAACAAACTGAGCTCAGTCGAAAACATAATTCTGCGGAAAGAGAGAACTCACCGAGCTTCGCATACCACTGACATCAGTGATGTAGAATTCACTCCCTTTCATTGCAGCTAAATAACGAAGCTTTTCAGCTTGCTCTTGATATAAAATACCGGAACTCCGTAACGCACCAGATTCAGATACCAGGTGATATTCTTCGAATCCAACTGTCCTTACTCTGCCACGCCTGTACAGTCGAGTCAGATAGATGTATTTCAAGTTCTGGAGTGTGCACTTGCACGATATCAGCTGTTCGATACGTTAGACAAATGTTTAAATGTCTGGAGTGTGCACTTGCAGTCCGTAGGCTGGTAATGAGATGAAGCTATTCGGTCAACATCATCCAGGAAACTATTCTATGTTATAAACAGAGGATGTAAAATTAGCGTATTCAAAGACTCACAAGCCAGGTCTATCCCGTAAATGGACTTCACGTTCCTCCAAAGTCCGTTGAACTTCTTCATCTTTCCACAAAGAAGAGATGTCCTCCTTCGAAGCCTCTAAGAGTTTTGAGAACGTGCTTATCAATGCATTCTGAGAATTTGTCAGGCGGTCGGGTTCTTCATCAGAAGAAGATTTCCGAGATACGGAGGGGAACCCAAGCTTGGATTTCCATTTACTCCCCGCCGGTAGTGATATTTCAGGGGAACCTGAGCTGGTCTCCGTGAAAAGCATCTTATTAAGATTGGTTTCCATCGAGAGTAGAGGAGAAAGGCCCAGGTGGAGCCTTCGAATCTTGCTGCTATTGTAGGAGTTAGAGTAACTTCCAGGACTTGGCGGCGGAGTATTGAGCTGCGTGTCGATGTTATCAGTGAGGACATTTAAGATTGTTTTGACGGAGCTACATAAACACACTTCGATGAGATATCTTCGTAGTGAATCAACCACAAAACGCACTTAAGCAAGTTAAGTTGGATAACCGTCTTCCATACTCCCCTCTCCTTCCGGAACTGGTTGGGAGTGAATGCCAGCTGAAAATCTACACAAGGTATTAACAAAGGGCAGACGAACATCGGAGACGCATACTCTTCAATACAGCACTCTTTTTGGGATCAATAAATCAGCCAGTTGATGGCAAGAGAACCAAAGGTACCATACCTTTCCCGATTCAGCCTGGCCTACACTAAAACATCAGCAGTAGTTGACTTCTGAGAAATAACACAACGACTTGCCCAGAAGCAAAATCCTGATTCCATTTTTTCTTCTATCCAATAATCTTTTCGTCTCCTGCAAACTTTCGTCTATTTGTCGCGATACCTTCTGTGCGTCCTGCAGTGCTCTGGCTCTTTGTACTCTTTCTTCCTCTGTTTCGTTTGCAGGTGGCTTGAGCGTACCGATGAACGGGTTTTCAGATAAGCTCATGCTGGCTGGTTGGGCGTTTAAGGTCAGGGTGCTCATGAGGGAATGAAGTGAAGTTCACTTGTCAGAACATACATATAAAGACTTTCCAAGTGATCAATAGTTAGAATAATTGAATGCATATATAACGAAACTCGTGTAACAATCTTGCACCACCGCCGGCTATGCCGGGCCTATCAAATTAAGGTTCAGACAAAAAGCGTTTGCTATAAACGGACAGAAATCCACAGAAATCCCATAGAGTGGGGATTGCTGCAGAAACGCGGGAAATTTTTCTATGCACTGGTACCTGCATTGGGAAATATTGACCTGGGCATCATCATTCCCACCTGAGCAAGCATTAGTAGTACTTAGTGTCCTTTTAAAGAAAAAAAAACTCACGAGATAGTTTGGCATGTCGACCTGAGACCGCACAGTCAGAATCCTAGAATTCGGGTTCGGCATAGTAACGCACCACTTCCAGCATTCTTAGATCCCCCGCAACGCTGCAAAGCATGTAAGCTTCGACGGGATTTAATCCATACTCTGCACCAAGATATTGAATCATATGGCGGAGAGCCGCACGCGTTGCATCTTGTAGATTGGGTTCCACCCCTGTAGTGCAGTAATACGTCTCATTTAGGATATGGATAGATGTTTGGAAATGCGGTGTTTTAGTGTATGGTCGATTCTTTAAAACACTGAGACGTAACTCCGCCACTATGGGAGTTTCGATAGCTGTTCCTAAAAATTGGTCTATTTTCAGAACCGGAACGCAACTGAAGAAAAAGTACATACCGCAAACCTCTGATGTTTATCTGGTAATGAGTAAGCTGAACAAATGTTATGTCAAGTACGGTTTACCTCCATCTCCTTGGGCTGCATGACCGTCCTATGGGTGGAATTGTCAGTACACTCCTTTTACAGTGGATGCGCACTTACCCCCATGGAAAAAAGAGCACCTTCGACCTCCACCGGTAGATAAAGTGTGCTTCCAGCCGTTACGTGTCTTGTGTCAATGTTACCCCCACAATGGGATGGGGGAATGGTAGAAAAAGCTCCCTTCTCCTTGCGTGCAACCCCCATTTCGCCGGCAAATGGCTTCAGAGGAATTTTGATCCCTTTCTCTTCGTCAAAGTAAGCAAATCCTTTGTCCTTGTTAAGCTTCCAAATCTTTAAAACGGGCTCCGGAAACTCGTCGCTCAGTAAACCAAAGCCAGGAATACAAGCGGTCCAGCCCCAGTCAGCGGTTTCTATGGATAAAATCTCCACTTGGAGCGTATCGCCAGGTAGGGCACCTTCGACGAATATAGGTCCGTTGACTTGATCAAGAGAGGATAGAGCGAGAGAAGTCAGGGTCGCTGCAGTGGAATCTGGAGTAATTTGTCCATTCGAAGCATCAAGGCAATCGAACTTGACTGTGTCGCCTGATTGGACTCGCAAGATCGGTTGAATGCTTCATAATGATATGTACAATCTTTTTAGTAGACAGAACTAAAGCTTACCTGTTATCCCAAGCAAGATGAAATTGGCTTCGGGTTACCGAGTGTATGGACATTGCAGTGTTCAATCGCGAAGTTAGGAAAAACCTTATCGATCAGCCCGGGATTCGAGAGCATGTGTCACGTGCCCGTGTGAATGAATAGCCGGGAGTACCCGGCCGCACGGAATAAATCTGTGATACGTAGGATCAATATTGAGTCGCAAACACAAGGAAATTGCTGACAGTAAAGCTGGTTTCTAATGTTTGTAGACGGAGAACTACTTGGAACATAAGAATAAGGAAGGAAGGGAGTATATCACACGGCATGGTTCAAGTAGAAGAACGTTTGACCTGTTTGACCTGTTTGAACATTAGCCGCGGATATCAGGAATACTGGAACTGGAAGTCGCAGGCTAGATTCTTTGGTTTTCCTTTGGTTTTCCTTTACCTTGCCGAATGATGGTGTGCAGTATCAGGATAAGCTAGTTGCCTAAATCATAGGTGATAAGTGAAGGTAAATTATGCGAAGTGTTATGACCAATAAGAGCTGGAGGGGTTTGGCTGGGGCTCGGCCCCGCGCGGGTGGGTATCCAACGCGAAAAGAGGGCCGATCCGGAACGTCTCCTAGTAGTGAAAGACGCTAGTACTGATACTTGATATAAACAAATAGTTATAAATGTCAGAATTTTCAGTAAATGGAAGGTTTTAAGGTGTGGGTGGGTGGGAGCTTTTTAGAAGTAGAGTATTTCGGAAGATGTTGGCGACGTTGAGAATCGGGTTGAGTTTAGCGTAAGGCGCTTAACGATGTGATAAGATGCCGATTCTCACGTCTGCCTATCTTATCCTCCAATAAGCGCCTCTAGCACTTATCTCGGAATAAGCTAGTTGCCTAAATCATAGGTGATAAGTGAAGGTAAATTATGCGAAGTGTTATGACCAATAAGAGCTGGAGGGGTTTGGCTGGGGCTCGGCCCCGCGCTCCCGCCCGTGGACGTTCCGTCCCAAACAGAGCCAGAGCTCCAAAAGAATGGAACGGGCGGGAAAACAAACCCAAAAAGAGCGAAGGCGTAATTAATTCAACGAAATGCTGGTTTATTTCCCTTTTCGCGCTGTGATAAAAGTAGTAACGGAATTTTACTAATTACTCAAAGTCTTCAATAATTATACCTGAAATACATGCATCAATAACCGAATCTGAAATTTTATGGGTTTTTCTGAAATCATCTAAAGTTGATTTAAGGCGAGAAATCTGGTTCGAGTCGTAAGCCTTCAAAATGTGGGTTGGGAGGATTTCCTCGAAACGTCTCCAGTAGATCAAGAATGCTAATGAAGTCCATCCACCAATAGCAGCAACAACCTCGGGAGATACACCAGCAATGAGTAACTCCACCGCGCCACCGATGCGGAAAGAATGTCCATGTACATTCATAAGACCAGCACCTTTCCATATCGCATCACAGAATTTGAGGAAGGTTGTCTTTGTCATATGCTGGGGAGCGCCGTTAGCATCCAAGAAGCCAAATAATGAGAAATCCTGGGGAACCGTGTTGTTGGCGGCAAGGTGTCTCTTCATTGCGCGGAAAGGGCAAAGCGCAATGAGTTCTCCGACTTGGGCTGTGCCAGTAACCGAGGCACCGAGTTCTTTAGTTGTCTTCGTCCAGGGGATGTGGAAACTAACCGCGCGAGGCGAATTATCAGGGTTGAGCGTGAATACAATATGAGTGTTTCGTGTGACATGGTACCGAGTTTCGAAACCCATGAGGGAGGGAACAGTGAGCTCTCCTGAACGAAGATAAGATTAAATAAATCATTAAGTAGAATCAATACATACCGAGTCTTCGGCAACCCCAGAAAGCATTACAAGCAACGGCCCATATGGAGCAATGAAAGGGAATGTTAAAATCAAGCGCGAAAAAGAGTGCTGCCATATGCTTGAGTGTGATAGGGTTCCTAACTGGGCGACGGCGGTGGGATCCAGCTTTGCGGGCGCCAGCTCGGGCGAAACGGATTTTCCTCGACTCCGAGGGCCAGGGAGCTCCATGGAGGTCATGCCATGCACGAAGGCCAGACAACCATCCTTTGACATTGACCACCTCTCCTAAATGATATCCAATGAAACCGGCTATTAAATCTTCGCCTGCAGGCATTCGAAGATCCTCAGGTATCATCAGTTTATCGCAAAATTGTGTGAAACGAAGAAGGCCAGCGGCATAAGATGATTTTGAGCTATCTGCAAGTGCTTCACTTATAGCCTTGTCCCCGAGGTCAAGCACTTCAAGTGGTAGGGTGGTAGCGGCCTCAGAGCGTTTGGCTATAGCGTATGGAGTAGTCCAGGCGTGAATACGGTGTTTGGCCTGAACATTGGGACGAAGCGGATTTGGTGTGATTGAGTCGCCTTGCTTTGGTTTGCGAGATGTGAGCGGATATTTTTGTGGAGTGTCGGGAGTGTTCGGGAGGTGTCGATGTATCTTGGGTGGTTTACTCGAGCTAGGAGGAGGATCCTCGGGAATACTATATAATAACGAGTCATAGAGCGAGTAAGATTGATTTGGAAGCTGTGATGATGGTATGCAATGAGGAACTACAGGAGGAGAAGCTGGTGAATCATATAAAGATTGAGTGGGAACCGCATTGATCTGTGGTCCTGATGGTGGATGAGCGGGATAGAAATCGAAAGGCGAGTCATATAATGAATGCGTTTGAGGAAGGGAGACGCGCGGTGAATCCCTCCTCGCACTAGGACATCCTAGCGCAGAAGATGTGGCTGTACTGAATGAAGAATAAATGAATAAATATCTAGATAAACGGATTCCCATTCGTACCTATACATGAACCAGAATATCTTGAAGCTCATCTGGGAGCATTATAGACGTAACCAGCTTGAACTCTGGCCTACCCAATATCCCGCGCGAGAGTGGGTCTGCCGGATTCTTCTCCGACTCAATATAAACGAGCAAAGGCTCAATCGCCAGTGAAGCAAAAGTAGCAAAGATGCGGCGAACTGCAGTGTTAACCCATCTATTGGGACTACGTCCTTTCCCAAGGGCACCAATGGTGCCATTATTATCGGAACGAATGAGCAGGAATAAATTTTTGAAACCTCCCGCTTCAAGATATAAGGCAATAATTTCGATGGCAATAGTTTCGAGCCAGCAGATGTCGCGGCCCTCGATTTTCCAGTTAGGCTTCAATTTGAAGGCTGACCAGTGACCGCGGATCCAGATCCCGATACCCCAGTCTGTGGAGGCATCTGCAAATATCCCAAAATTCGACAGGGGACCTCGAGGGCTAAGCTGTCGAAAGTAGTTGGGGGTCTTCAGCATGTTCAACCACCACTTGAGCTCGCTGATGATCCCATTAGTGAGATATTTGCCCGAAGATATTTCACGGTTCCTGAAACCACTGAGGAAATTTGAAATCGCTGGAAGGTGGGAACTACCCTCTCTGTAAACGAACGTGATGTAACATACTGTGCCGTGGATAGACTCTGCCGCGGTCAAAGGAGCTTTTTCGTGTTGGTATAGGTCCAAGAAAGTCGAAATGCGGTGTATATATTTTAGTCGTTTATCTTCAGGAAGACTGACTCTCCTTGTCGATAAATCCCAGTATAAACCAATGAACGTGAAAGCAAATACGAAGAATGGGTCCCCTTTCTTCTCAGGAGGATGCCAAGGGATACCTAAGTGTGCGATACGTTGCAGAGCATCTTCCCGTGAATAGTTGTAGCCGAAGTTCCTATTCGGCATCCGGAATACCGCTAAATCGTCCTCTACCTTGGCAATTGGAAATACCCTCTTGGCCCTCCAGATCTCCCTAGCAGCCGCTGAGACCATACCTGCATTGCTGCTGGCAGGCGAGTAACCGAAACCAGGGACGTGGTTGAGCCAGAACTCGCCATGTGGATCTTGCGAAACCAGAAAGGGTTTGTGTCGTGGGTCGATGGGAATGGTGCGGTGGAATTTTTTGATGTCCATCGTACAGGCTTGTGTTAATGGAGGAGCAACAGCAACCTTGGAGATAAGAATAAATGAATGGATTCGACGGATAAGGATTTCAGTCTAATAAAGCAAAGACACATAAATGAATCATGATATGATGCCCAATAGGGTGCATCCATGAATAGTAATAAGTGGATGAATGAACATGGTACGTTGCTTCAGTAGCGGTAATCCATGGAATAAATTATAATCATGGATAATAAGTGGATGAATTAACATGGTACGTTGCTTCGGTAGCGGTAATCCATGAATAAATTATGATTATGAATGAACTGTGGGTATGCCATGACTAGCGAAACATCGGAATGGTATTCCGAATGAAGAAACAAGTTAAAAGTTTTACAAGGGAAAAAACTCACCCAATGAGCGACTTTAGATGCAGTGTCAAAAGTTGTCGGGAACTTCTCCTTCTCGACATTTGAATTGATGCTATTCACCCAGATACCATCCTGGTTGAAACCCCCTTTGGATGCGTTACTGCATATACGATATTTTGCTGGTTTGCCCGGTCCCTGGTCCGCTTCTGCCACCATAAGCGGTACTGAAATAAAGGGACCGCCGAGAATACGTTCCAGAGTGACCTGTGAGAAAGGACCCGATACGCGTAGTGCTTTCTCCTCTTCTGCAAGAAAATCCATGATTATGCCTGAATGTTTTTTTGACCGAAGCGTGATTTGGAATGACTGTTGTATGTTCAATATGTGGCATATAGCCTAGCGGAAAACCTTGAGAGAGATAGCGAACGAGCAGGGGAAAACGATCCGAAAGATTATACTGCTGTAAGTCGGCTTCAAAGGCAGTGGCGTCATAAGGAGTAGTGATGCGATAAAAAATTTCTCTCTCTAACGGAGAAGCGTCGGAAGCTGGCTGTCTGGGTAGGATAACATCTTCGAAGTCATGAAAATTAAGAGGGTCCAGCGAAAAATTGTCTTCAAAAGGATTAGTCGGTTCTGCAGGAACAAGAGGAGTGACGCTCGCGAGCGGAGTGGGAGCCTCCGCATAACGAGCAGATGTGGGCAAAGGCACATCCATCACCGAACTTGCAAGTGACGATCGCGTTGAATCCAACGCAGATTCGTTTACCTCTGTTAACTCCATTCTTCGCTCGGATAATGCCTGTACCGCGGTCCCAATCACAGAAGGGGAAAGCACCATGTACGCCTGAGTCTTTCTCCTGCAAAACGTGTCCCTTCCTACCACATCCGATGCACCTCGGTTCCGGAAGGACGAGCCGAGTGCGATCTGGAAAGGACTTGGCATCCATGTTAGGAGCAAGAGTGGAGGTTGAAGCCGAAGCTGAATACAACACAGAGTTGTATGAATTCTTCCCACCAGAGTGAGAGTAAGAGGAGGAAGGCTGTTTCGACTCAGCGAGAATCCGGTAAGCTGAAGCCTCTGATTCGACCAGGGACCACTGGTTGTCATAATAAGATGCAGGAAAGCTCTCGTTATGAGCATAGTGGCTAGCTCGCATCTTGATTTCTTTTGGAAGCCAAAGGTTGAAATACTTCTCGGAATCACGTTGGTTCCTGAAAAAAACCAAAGTGATACTTGAAAAACTTCGGACGAGGGCTTTCGGGATCATTGCCATATCGCTGGAGCTCGAAAGCGAAATACTGGTTAGTGGCCTCGAACCACTGGTTATAAAGGAGGTCCTCATCCTTTAGAGGTCCAATATCCTTCTCGTCCTTCAACTTCTTCACAATATCGTCGATGTCAATAACGTATGTTTTCGTTGTCATGCCTGGAACTCTGTACTGTTTGTAGAGATGGATTTTGCTGATGATTTTCTCGGCGGTTGGTGGGTAAAAGAAGGCGAGGGGAAAAACATAACTGTGGCGTGCCGTTTCGAAGAACGCGTCTGGGAAGATGATGCGTATGGGCTGAGCTGCACTACGTGTGACAAGTTGGACAGGAGGTTCTGGCCCTGCAAAAACAGAAACTTGGCTTTGGCGGTCAGTAGCTCCACCAGAGGTACTACCGATGCTTAACCTCTCTTTCTCGTCTTCTTCATTAGCCTTCCTCATCTCCACAATAGCATGGGAGCCCAAGATAGGCATGAGTTCTGTAAAGATTGTGGGGTCCTTCCTGAGACCATCGAAGACTTCATCCTCGAGAGATATGGTAGATTCCACATCCGAGATTTCCATGTCCGCCTCTACTGGCCGTCTCGGAGGCGCGGCACCTGGAATGGTTTCTGTCACTGCCTGCGCATGTCTAGCGCGTGCCATCTCTCTCTCCAGATACTTTTCCCTGCGGCTGTCATTACGAGCGCCGATTTCCACGTTCTTTTTTAGGATCGTCTTCAGCGGAAGTTTTTTCAACGCGTTGTTTACTTCCGGGGATATATGCGTCCGTTTAGTGCGAGTCGACCGGTCGAAAGAAGAATCGTGAGGTTGGAAACGTTTGAGAAGCCTGGGTGGTGCAGAGTTGTCCGTCATCTCGAGGAAAAAAGCTTTTTAGAAGTAGAGTATTTCGGAAGATGTTGGCGACGTTGAGAATCGGGTTGAGTTTAGCGTAAGGCGCTTAACGATGTGATAAGATGCCGATTCTCACGTCTGCCTATCTTATCCTCCAATAAGCGCCTCTAGCACTTATCTCGGAATCACGGGAAACCAAATCAGAAGATGCATCTCATCGACACACTGAGACAGACTGAGACCCGCATCTACAGTTTGTCTACAGTTATAGCCACCGCCTCCGGCTCGGGTGCGTGTTGGATGCTGAACGCGGCAGTAGCTCGAGGTGATGAGTCGCAGGCAAGATCCCTTCAGCTATCAAAAGATCTGTTGGTAGGTCGCAAGTGCTAAGCTATCAGGTAAATTTGGACCTGCCAGTGTAAACTTCTTCTTTCCATGTGGTGGTCCTAAACTTATCCTTCTTAGTAACTGTGATGACCACCGAGGTTAATTTTTGAGCAGCGGGCCTCAAGCCGCGAGGAAGAAAGATACTATAAACACTACAAGCAGGAATTAACTTTGAGACTGACTTGTTTTCGCCTATAAGCGGACTCGACTTGTTGAGGTGATGATTTTCACAAGATATTCAACGCACGTTGTCTTACTTGAAGGATCATGATTGCTCTCTAGGATGCCCAGGGTTGCCTCAATTGAAGAAGCAGCGCAAATCGGATCCACATGCGCTGGACATTTAAAATAATTAATGCTTAATGCTGAGGAATACTTATATAGACCAGCATACTTCCTGTTCTACCCATCCCACCACCTTTCGACGCATGCGTTTCCCCTTCTTTCACCGTATTCTCGCCCTTTCTGCTCTCTGCGGCGTATTTGGCGGGACTTTACCCACAAAAAGGTCAGTTATTTGACCGTAGTCCTGGATACTGATTCAACGTTTGGTCAGGCAGCAACCTACAGTCTGCAATGGACATGCCGAGCTTTGTTCAAGACCATATGGAAATATCACATTTCTCGGGTATATTTCTGCACCTGGCGGGGCAGACTCGGAACACACTGACGACTTGTTCAATTCTGTGCTTATAGGTCTCACGATTCTTATGCCTTCAGCACTGACCCTCTTATTGGTATGTTACCCTGTCATCTCTTTGTATCTCTATCCTTGAAGCTTGAACTCGCTTCACTTAGTGAGCCGGGATCAAGAAGTCGACATCGTTAGTCAGCTTGACCTCGGAGTGCGTTGAGGCCATCTGTAAGGTTACCTCGCATTTATTGACGCGTCATCTTTGCAAGGTCCGTATGCTCCAAGCCGAAGGGCACTTGTAAGAATACCCTCACTTTCATTGACGCGTTAAATCGAGTACTGATAGAGTTTTCAGGAACGATGACGGAGTACTTCATTTCTGCCACACCAGTACGCGTGTCCTAATTTATCTTGTCTGGATTGACCTCTTAGTATTCTTCTATTATTCCATAGGCTGTGTATGTTTCGTCACGAAATGGCTCCAAATCACTTCTATCTCATTCTCTAACCATAGCTGCTTTTTGACGGCGGAACCGTCGAAGCATATCTCACTACGGTCAAAACTTGGCTAGACGCAAACCCCGACGAAGTTCTAACTTTCTTATTTACCAACGGCGACGGGTTGTCGATTTCAGAAACGTATGATCGCCATCGATTCTTATTCTCAGCCTACTCACGCATCACTTTCACAGATGGGCACCGGCTTTTGTAGCTGCGGGGATCGACACGGTGTCCTACATACCTCCCATCAACCCAATGACCCGTTCTGACTGGCCCACGCTTGGCGATCTGATTTCTGCCGATACGCGAGTGATAACGTTCATGGATGCAGGTAAGTCATCTTATCTATACCATTTTTGCGTTATCTCAGCCTTGCATAAGGCGCTGATGGTACGGATGGTCCACCTGTCGATTACATCCTCCCAGAATTCACAATGTTATGTAAGTACGGCTGGATCATGGAACTGTATCTTTATCACTCATCCATTCCAAGGGGAACCACCGTTTGACTCGACTGATGCTTCATTCCCTTGTTCTGTCAACAGAACTTCCGGTCCACTCACAAACGAGCAACATTTGAACTTGCTGAATCACAATCTCGACGTCAGTGTTCTGGGTATCTTGCTCCCCAATCTTGCAGATGCTGCAACAACCAACGGAGTAGCCTCGTGAGTAGTACTTTCGATTTGTCTCTGATGCTATTTATTTATATATCCACCTAGAATTATCGCAGACTCCAATGGATGCACGGCTTTCACTGGCGGATTAGCGGCAAATTTTGTTTTGCTTGATTGGGTTGATATTGGAGAAGGGCCTCAGGCGGTAGACCAGCTAAACGGATTTTCTTCTTGAACTTGAACGCTAAAGCCTAAGTACTTGTATGTTTTTTGCCATCGTTTTCGACCACGCGCACGTATTCTCTGGATAGTGGTTAGGCACAGTGTGCATGTGTTTTTTGATACATGTATCAAAGTCACTTGTTAAAGTTTCGACACATGGTACACTGTCTTAAGTCCTTGACCAGTACCTCCTAGTAACCCGCATTAAGTAACGATTGATGGATCAAACAAGAGCGCGTTCAACACACAAGTAAGTGGAGCAACAAAAAGACGACCGATATAGTTATCGCCTGCTATTCGGTCGGCAGGAGCTGAATTCAGCTGCGTTTTTGTTTTACTGGGGTTTTATACCCATATAATAAGCTCATGTGGTTTATTGCTGGTCCGTTTCTCGTCTTCTCAGTTACACTACTCACCGTTACCTAGAGTCACTGACTACTAGCGGAGATAATTGTCTTCTAATTTTTTCTGCACTGAATTGAGCCAAGAAATGTGAGTACTGCTATCGCTCTTGCCTCACATGTACTACCAACCAGTATACTTCCCTTTATACTTTTTACCTTTAGTATTGACCTAGAGTATCTCAAAATATGAAGGTAGTATGAAGGTGATCTCCGAGCTGATTACAAGGTAGTGACCTCCTGTCCCCGCTGGGGATTAACACCATACGGTGCGCAGCTTTTGTGAACGAAATAGGCCAAGCATCTATCCTGACACGATGTTCGCACATGTGCTAATGGCTATATTTGACCCCGGTAGATCTTGCGAGGGAGTACTTATTCACTTACGGCTCGAAATTCATTATTTAAAACTGTTTCACCCCCACTTGGGTTGACGAGATCGATAAAGTCGCTTGACTCCTCGCTTCCTTGCACGGTTTCCCTATCTCGTTCTGCGACATTGCCTGCTTCTCCCGTGGATTCATGGTTCGTGGTCGTAAGCGCGACGTAAGTGCGCCTTTGACTCGCTCCTTGGTCCTACAAAGAGACTACAGAGCCCGAAAGGCAAAATATATCTCGGACTTAGAGTCTCGATGCCACAAGCTCGAGATCGACAAGGAGAGGCTGTCCAAGGAAGTCGAAGACCTTAAATCCAAGCTGCGGCAGAAAGATATAGATCAAAAGGAAACACTAGCATCGTTAACAACAGAAGCTGAGCTCGAGAAGGTCCGTAGAAATCTGTCGTCCGAGGAAGCCTTTTCTGAACGGTGCAACTCCAGGCTCATGCTTTGAACAACGTCATGTTTTCTTTATCTTCAGCTGCCGCATCTATCAAGTCGTTCCAGAATTTAACCATGGGTCCCGACTATGATCTCTCTAAGGACAGTCCCATAGATCAAAAACCGTGCCGGATACCTCATACCCCATCCAACACTCTCTCCGCACTCAGTGACCCCTCTGAGTTCTTCGCCGACGATTTCCGGCCCATACAGCTACGCTCCCCAGTGTCAGACACATCTCGTTCCCTTTCAGTTTCATCACCGTTTGACGAGCGAAATGACTGGGTCAACATATCCCCGAATGTTGTTCTTCCTGACTCTGATATGGACGTCCCAGCTTATCTACGCATTCGTGCTGAGACGCAGAATATATTCCCTCATCTCCAGGGACGTTCAGGCTCTAATGGTGGCTTCGGGCCTCTATCTGTATCGTTACCTAGAGTTCCGCTCTGCTCAACTTTCCTCGAGAATGAACCAGGTTGTGTCCCCTATTTCGAGAACGGACGAGCGCGCAATATATCCTCCCATCCACACGGTCCCTCGGGCCAAACAATCCCCTTCAACGATGTCCTGGGTATTCTACCGATAGCTTCCTATGAGCGCACGCTCTCCCAAAGTTTACAAAACTGGAAATGATTCATGAGCTGAATGATTGATATTTGGGGTTTTGTGTATACTTTTGGGGTCTTGTGTATACTATATTATTTATTGTCAGCCCAAAGTACCATGTCTGTGTTACTTTGTTTCCTCGGTACTTACTAGTACCTACTGTGTAGAAAATTATATTTGTATCAAAAAGACATCTGAGCTGTGGCCGCAATAATGATTCCTTGAAAGCCCTTTGAGGCTAGTCCTAATCCGGCTTTCTCTTCTTCAAGTCGAGTCCGATCCCATCAAAAGAAGTGGAAGACCGCGGAAGCACGGTCCAAGGGCTGAACGCCGCGGAGCTGGCTTGTACTTGCGCGTCGTCTTATGCTCACACCAAGCTGAATCACACGTCATCTAACTGGACCCCAAAACCTGCTCACCTTGAAGCACTTGATCTTTCACCTTCTCCTTGAAGAACGGATCCGATTGCCTCGCTGGCGTATACTAGAGTATACACTCAACTCCCGACATAAACAGTTAAAACAAAGCCGTACTACCCAGACTTTCTGTATCACATCCAAGTGCGGCTGGCATGGTAGGCCATTGGTCCTGAGAATTAGTTTTCTCTGTATACTTCAAGACCAAAGCTCGAAGCGTTACGGAGAGAAAGAAATTTAACTATTGGGCTTTCAATTATCTTCACGATCTCCTTGAATTACAAGGATAATACTCCCCAGGCGAAACTCAAAGAGGATTCCAAGGGCCGTTCCGTCTATGGAGAACGTGTGATACGTGCGCGTGAATTCTAGAGAAGCTCGAACCATGTGGTACCCTGACAAGCACAATAAGTAAGCTCAGATATCCTTCAAAGTCAATCTCGTCAATCGTTCATGTTCTTTCTGGCTAGTCCCCATCGTTGGCCGCACGAAGAGACCAAAATCCTCCATCGCATGGAAACATCATGGTCAAGCGCTCGAGGGCAAGTCCTAAATGACTTTAACCTTGCTTCATTAAGGACCGAAGGCGCAATTTCGAGTCATGAAGCCACTGACAGATCTCAGGTACAAGGATCTTTGGTAGTAACTTAACAGCCAGTAAGTATATATAATCATCAATACATTATCGGTTGTGTCGTTGTTCTGGGCATGAGTCGCTGGAGAATGTTCAGGTCTTCGGTGGGACTTTAAAGCTTGGATAAGGAATATCGGGGAGCCATTATTAGTAACGAGATTGAAACAGCATAGAAAGGGAAACCATAAATTACAGACTCATCGCACAATACAAATCAGTAACTATTTCAAGTCTTGTACCCCAGCCTCATTTCGAGATCTGCACCTCATAAGACCATGTAGCGTCCGAAATGATATCAGATTGGGAGATAACAGATGGGGTATTTACAGGGATCAATTATATTCTACAACCGATACAATGTGTTGAGGGGAAAATACTTGAAAATTCAAAATCGATAGCATATGAAGACTATACAAGCAGTTTGAACAAGGTAAAGAAAGGGCATGAATGAACAGAGAAAAGCAGGTGATAACATACAATGGATGAACGTGGTAAGAGTGGGTATCCACCAGACAGAACAGGGGACAGAACACAAGAAGTTGAAAATGTAGATAGAAGGAGCGGAAGGGGATAGCGCAGCACATTATCGGAAAAGGCTATGTGAGGGCAGCAGCTCTCCGTAGAAGTGGATGTTTTGCGATGGTTCTTTCGCCAGCCAATTTGTTGATGGAATTCAACAAGTCTGCACGACGTAACGGCTCTGCAAACCAGTCAGTATGCGGTAGGGCAAGGTGGGGAATGGAGAGCGTACTTGTAATATGATCGTCCATTCCTGCCTGTAAACATCGCTCTCTATCGCCGATCACTAAAGACATAATCAGCATCAAGCCAAGACCCGCCGCGGTAAGGCAACTCGACTTACTAGCATGTGCAGTCAAAGCAATGATAGGAATGGCATTCAATCCGTATTTCATCTCGTGTTCACGAATCAGCTCGGTTGCCTCCATACCACCCATGAAAGGCATCGAAACATCCATCTAAATGAATACATCGAAAGTTGAGCCGACTCGGTTACAAATTATTGGAGAGAAACGGAAACCGCACCAAAATTATGTCAAACGGTCTCCCTTGCGCAACCCGATCTTTGAACGCATCCACTGCCAAACTTCCATTCTCCGCTATCTCTACCGAATGCCCATATTTTTCAAGAATCTTCACGGCCAATTTCTGGTTCACCAGATTGTCTTCCGCGAGTAGGATATCGAACGTGACGTCGTTAGGTGCCGCAACGGGGCTCACAGTGTTGCTTTCTAGAGCGCTAACCAGAGCGCTGGCAAGGTCCTGAGCCGACACGGGCGTCGTCACCTGGGACGAAATCGAGTTGTCTAGACACCATTTCACTGATTCATGGCGGTCATGGGAAAAGGGAGGGAAATAGGACGTGGATGAGCGTCTCTGAATAGCGTGTTGAGTAGAGGGCGACCCACAATTGAGTCGCGGCATTGAAGGTGCTAGAAGCACTATTGGTATATATCGCAGATGCTCAATCTCGCGGATAGTTTCAGCCTGGAAAGTGTGACGCATAATGCTCAATAAAACATGATTAAGGAATCAAAAGAATTTACGTACCGTCGAAAGCGAGTCGACCACAATTGTGTCAAAATGCGGACAGGCGTCTTTGTTGACCAGCTTCGACACATCGTGAACAACGAATGGCTTGAGCCCAAGCTCGCGTATCCGATCAACCACTCCCGTTGTGTCGTATAATGTATCGACGAACAGGATAGTGCGTTTGGCGAAAGGTGACATCTTGGACAGAGTGGTTTCGAAAGAAGATAGTGAAATTTGTGATGATATCGTGAAAAAGAATCGCGATCCTTTTTGCACCTCCGATTCGACCCACATATTGCCTTGCATGAGCGATACGAGACGCTTGGAAATGGAAAGACCAAGACCGGTACCACCATATTCCTAAAAAGAAAGATTAGTTCAATCAAATGAAAGAGTACATCTTTACTTACCCTAGTCGTACTACCATCTGCTTGACAGAACGTATCAAAGATAAGATTCAACTTGTCCTTAGCTATCCCTATCCCAGTGTCGCTGACACAGAACTCCAGTGTGACACTCTGGTCATCTAGAGCTAGCAGTCGGCAACTAAGAGCTACGTGTCCCTTCCGAGAAACCTTGCTCGGAGTAAACTTGATAGCGTTCCCGACTAGATTGGTGATAACTTGTCGCAAGCGGAGAGAGTCACCGATAAGCTGATCAGGGATATCAGGTTCAACATCGTAGGTGAGGTCGAGGTTGTTCTGTGAGGCACGGACAACGAGTGTTTTTAGGATACCAAAGACAGTTTGGCGGAGAGAGTACGAGACCGCTTCCATGGTCATGCGGCCGGCTTCAACTATACAGATGTAAGCAACTTGAAATATTGTCTACAGAAGATGCAACTTACTTTTCGAAATATCCAAGATATCATCGATAATTAGTAACAGTGACCGAGCCAAACTGTGAACCAGGAGTAAACTTTCGCGTTGGGAGCGGTTTAGATCGCTATCGAGGGTCAATTCGGTCATCCCAATGATACCGTTCATCGGTGTCCTGTAAACCAGTCAGCAACGATAGCAGTAAATAACTGAGTACTGACCTGATCTCGTGACTCATATTTGCCAAAAATTCACTTTTACTTCTGTTGGCCAACTCCGCTGCTTCCCTTGCTGCAGTGTTCTTCTGGATACTATCCCTCAAGTTAAACACCATGTTGTTGATTTGCGTCTTGAGAGAATCCATCTCGCCTGATGCCTCGACCGTGATGAACCGAGTGAAATCGCCATCCATCGCTGCAGCGGAAATTTGAGCGAAACCTCGTACTTGTGTGGTCAAGTTCCCAGCCATAGTATTGACGGATAGTCTGAAGAGATATAGATGAGAGTTTGGTTATCAGTGGAGGAGAAATACTCACGTAATTTCCTGCCAGATACCCTGTACGTTGCCTACCTCAGCCTGCACTCCCAGTTTACCCTCTGTTCCGACCTCGCGAGCGACTTTCTTAACCTGTTCAGCGAGCATTGTCAATAACATCCACCCCAAGGAACGTAGATTACTTACCTCGACAGCAAAAATACTCAGTTGGTCAATCATATCATTGATCGTGTTGACCAGGTTAAGCATCTCCCCAGATACGCTGACTCCAACAATCTTCTGCGTCAAATCACCTCGGGCGACAGCAGTAGTGGCTACAGCGATAGTTCGAACCTTTTGAAAAAAAGGATATTAGTGACGAAAGAGACATATAAAGTCCCGCACCTGCAGCGTCAAGTTATTCGCCATCACGTTCACATTATCCGTCAAAGCCTTCCATGTTCCAGCGACGTTTGCAACTTTAGCTTGGCCACCTAATTTACCCTCTGTACCGACCTCTCGTGCGACTCGAGTGACCTACGATTATAAAATAGCTTCAGCTCAAACAAGATAAAAAGGCATTAAAAAAACAAACCTCATCAGCAAACACGCTCAAACTTTCCGTCATCTCGTTCACGGTTTCCTTCAGCTCTAGGATTTCTCCCTTGACGTCGACTTGGATCTTCTTGGTGAGGTCGCCACTGGCAACGGCTTTGGTGACTTGAGCGATAGAGCGAACCTTGTGCGCGTTGCGCAAGTCAGCTACTGGTAGCATAATATCTCAAATAGATATGCTCACCTGGTTAGTCAAATTCATGGCCATCAAGTTGACATTATCCGTCAAACCCTTCCACTCTCCCTGCACATCCGGCACGTAAGCTTGTCCGCCGAGGATACCCTCCGTACCGACTTCAAGCGAGACACGGGTGACTTCGTTGGCAAGGGTAGATAGTTGGGCCACCATGGAGTTGACAGTCTCCTTCAGATCCAGCATTTCACCTTGCACATCGACCTCGACGAACTTGTCCAAGTTACCTTGGGCGACGGCTTTAGTGACTTCGGAAATGGACCGGACCTAACGTCAGGAAATAAAGTTAAACAAAGTTTGGGGTGTAGTGTCTGCACGAACCTGATTAGTCAAATTCAACGCCATCTTGTTCACGTTCCGTGTCAAATCTGCCCAGGTTCCTTGTACGCCTTCAACTCGTGCTTGACCTCCAAGTATACCCTGTGTACCGACCTTCACAAACGAACTTAATATCATTCAAATTGGAATATCAAACAAAAAACACACCTCCAACGCGACCCTAGTAACTTCACTTGCAAAAGCCCCAAGCTGGTCAACCATGGAGTTGACTGTCGACTTGAGAGTAGCCATTTCACCCTCGACTTGGATCTCAATCTTTTGCGTCAAATCTCCCTTTGCAACCGCCGTCGTTACAATAGCGATGGAGCGGACCTATATTCCATGGGAGATTAAGCTCTAAAAGCGACCGTGAACAAGGAAATACAGAAATCGAACCTGATCCGTCAAACTAGCACACATCCTATTGACATTCCGCACCAATTCGAACCAAACACCTTCAACATCTGGTACTGTTGCTTGACCACCCAATTTACCTTGAGAACCGACTTCGAGTGTGACACGAGTGACTTCAGCCGCGAGAGCACGAAGACGAACGACCATTCCGTTGACAGTGTTTTTCAAATCCAATATCTCTCCACTGGCGTCGACTTCGATTTGTTTGGAGAGATCGCCGAGGGCGACAGCTTTGGTGACCTTTGCAATACTTCGGACCTGTAAAATAAGATAAGCGATTAATGATAGACGATGAATAGAATCAAACCCACCTGATTAGTCAAATTCGCAGCCAGCTTGTTCACCACAGCAGTCAATTCTCTCCATGTCCCTTCAACGTCCAGTACCAATGCCTGACCACCAAGTTTACCTTCCATACCGACTTCTTGCGAGACTCGAGTGACTTCCTTGGCGAAAAGACCCAGCTTATCCACCATAGTATTGATGACCTCCTTCAAAGTGACCATGACCATACCCTGTACAGGCACAGTGATCTTCTGCGACAAGTCACCGTCGGCAACGGCTTTACAAACCCGAGCGACATCCTGCACTTGTTGTTTCAGCAACCTCAGTTCCTCTACCGCGCTCAGCCCACTCTCGAGGGCAGCAGTAGCGAGCGGGCCGCCTGAAGCGACGACTAAAGGTGACTCGTCGGAGGGATTAGCCCATTGGGCCCATTGTGGCGGCCATTGTGAACGGGAGTTGGAATATTGTGCATCGACATACTGGGGCCACCGTGCTTGGCTGGAATGCGAAAGCGGGAATTCGTGATAGCTCGTTAACCATGGGACGTTGAGTTGGCTGGTGAGAGAGTAAGGGTAGGAATACGCTCCCAGAGCGCCGATGAATCTACTCCCGCATCGTCGACATTTCCTATCATGTTCATCGTATTCCGGAAGGTCCTTTGCCCGCGTGAAGCCAAAGTACGATAAACGGAGCTTCGACTGCGTTGCGAAATACGACTCGCGCTCTTCTTTGCTCGCAGCCTTGAGATAGTCGAGCTCAGAGCTGAATTGAGGGTTATCCGCGATCACTTGTTCTTCTTCCTCGACGAAATTAGGGTGGTATGGGAATCCGCTATCGCCCGCGTGGCCATACGGCGATAGGCCATTCAAGCCGTCTACTGTCTCCGATATGCCATCGCTGGTGATATGGGCACGGGAGGGATGGGAATCAGCTGCGGTTGCATAGGTGGCATCTGAGCCATCGGTGTCAGAAGAATGGGTGGAATGTGAGCGCGAAGTGGCTTTGGAAGGACCTAAGAATAAATAAGAGTTTGGGGGTTTCGATAGTGATAAGACTCACTCGGATTCGACTTGTGCGGCGGTCGCTCCTTGATCTCACCATTTTCACCTAACACAATCGGAGAGAAAGGCGAAGCCATGCTATTACTGCTTCCTGTCGTTTGTGGGCCCTTTACAGCTTCGACAATGTATTCCGCAGTGGATTCGGAAGCCGACGGTGCAGAACTGACACGATGGTTGGTATTAGGACTATTTGGAACAGGAGGAGCAGTATGTCGTCCTGGTGTAGCTAACCCTTGCGCTGCACGACGAGCGGACATAGAGCCTGAGCCGATGCCATTGGGTATACTGGTTGAGCCTGGTATCACATTTGAACCAGAAGTAATTGTGTTGGTATTAGAAGTATTCGAATTAGTTGGGGATTTTCGTCCAGCAAGAGCTGGGGCAGAAGTTGCAGGTGTTACCGGGACAGCGGTAGATGCGTCGGAAGACCAACCACTCTCTTCGCCACTGGCTTCAGCTTTCTGCATCCTGCCTACTACAACTCTTAAACTGCGCAGAATACTGTCTGTGCGCCAGTCTGATGGTCCTGCATAAGTTGGAAACGGAATTGAAGCTGTCGGAGGTAAGGGCGAAGCTGAAGATCCTAGAACGTCTGAGGCTAGTAATGATTCTGGTGTTGGATACGGCGGTGGATATGGCGGTGGAGGCAGAGTTGTTGCTAGAGGTGGCTGTAGGGAATGATTTGGATAACTTGAACGTTTGCCTGGTATTGGTTTCTCGTAGATACTAAGAAGAAGATCGAGATGTGTTACAAAGGGTTTATAGTCGATGGAAGATGAAGACATGTTGAAGCTGCAAATTCAGATATCAATAACTTGATAAAAGAGCCTGAAAGCGACGAAAACTTACCGCCGCAGACTTTGGATTACCTGAGAGTAGAACGTTAGAACACAACAAAGTAAACGACGTCCTCTAATAAAATATGTTTTGTCCCAATAATGGAACAAAAGCAAAGAAAAATGAGGCCAAACGCAAGACTTACTCCAAGTCGTATACAAGCTCGATCGATGATTCGGTATTCCTATTATCCAGAGGCAATCTTCGGTTCAAAATTTAGGCTTCTTGCGGCAAGTTATCGTTCTCTACCACTGGCGTTCAAGATGTAGAGTCCTCGAGAGATGAAGACAAGAGGACAAAATAAAGGGAAAAAAAAGACGGACCCTTGGAGCTGCAGCTCACTAAAAGAGGGCGCGAGCAACACTTGCTATATATTATCTTTGTCAGCTCGTACTCCGGCACGACATCAATTTGGAGCATCAATAACACGGATCAAATTCTGGAGTTTGCCGTTCAGCTTTTTAAAAAGAGTCCGGGAATTTGTACTGAAGCTCCTTCCGCGTAAGTACCAGTCACAAACACAACATAAAAACTACAACGTCTTGAACCTGCAAATTCTTGCTTGGATACCACTGCCAGCATCACATTAGTAAAACGCGAAATCGGGCCGGAGAAACGACTTGAAACTCCATCGAACAAGCTTCCATGCCTGCCCAAAACGAGGGGCAGCGTATTTTATGCCTAAGCAATCAGCCCCGTCTTTGGGTTGGAATCCCCTTATGCAACCAGCACCAACTGGATTAGTCTCCCGTAGGCAGACCGAACGATCTAAAGATGTGTATAACCAGCTGAGTCGGACAATAGTATGTAAAAGATGTTATGTACTTAAGTACATGCTACGTGTACACCAGTGACCTGGTATACAATCAAGGATAAAGCTCGCATTTTATATAATGTCACAACTGGCAGGTCTCGCCGGATAAAGCAAGTGGATGTTGAACGACTATCACACCGATCTCCCCTGGCCACAGAAGCTCTTTCACAGCTTTCTCATTGTACTCATGTCCACGGATGTACAACAAACTTATCTGCACTCCCTTCCAACTATAGGTCGAACCACAGTTCATGGGGCAACAAGCAGCGGATTTTGCGTTTTAGGTTCGAGTGACTGGGGATCAGCGCGATCAGCGTGTATCCGTCTTGGGTACAAATTCTCTTGTGGTCTGACCATCGACGAGCGATGGAACTGACCACCAAGTCAGGTGGTTGTACGGCACTCCAACTCACTCGTAACTTGGACCAATTACACATACCTAGTACTCGATGGGTTCAGATTAATAACATGCTCTTTCTACCTCGCATGTGGCCAGCACACCACTACCGCCACCACCGCCACTAGCATTAAGAACGCTGCTATTAATATTATTATGTCTTCAACTAAGCATGCTCTATCTTACTCGTATGACCGGCACCGGGGCAAATTCATGCTGGAATCGCGACATCTTAGACTCTGGAAGATGGAAGCCACTCGCCGATCTATGCACATCGTAAGATCGTGTATATGTCTGTTTATAAGAGACTAGCTCGCCGACGTCATGTACGAAATCAAGCTGCGCCACGATCCGAGGCTTCGGGATAATAATGTACTACCAAACAAGCTCTTGGTTTTCACTGACTTCAACTTTTCTCTTATAAAGACCAGTTCTTTTGTTCTTCATCCTGGGATACAGACTCTTGTGGAATTGTCCAGAAGAAGAAAACACAGGGACCAGAATAACGGAGCCTTGGAGCCATATCCTCGTAAGACAGTGTGAATCATTGGGCTGCTACTATTATGTGACTACAGCTACTCGGAAAGGGCTACTGACTGACCCTGATAAGGCTGAGGTCTTACTAGTACCTACTCCTCGCTTCATTTTGAGGCAATACTCCTTCGTAATTAACGAATGGGACTTCCGAATTCTTCTATGTAACACTCGTTTCAATACCATTCAACTAGGCCTCTTGTAGAAACAGCGGTCAGTCAACACAAGGTCGACAGCATACTCACCTTAGAGTGTGTGGAGGTTACAGGAGATAGAAGAGTGCTTGTTGAGAGCAGAACAAGTGTCCAGACGAATAGTAGGATTCTTGGTTATCGTTACAGGAAAAAATATCTACAGTATTTATACTACAGAATATAATAAACCCTATAACAATGTATGAGTCTACTTGAGTCGTACTGCTAAACATAGTGCATATACATGTGCATAATGTACCCTAGAAGATGGAGTCCGTATGGTAATTCTATAGGTAATGTTCATAGGTACTGCAAGGCAGCGTACAAGCTATGTATCATAAGACTAATAGCGAATGGCATAATTGACTACATCTATACGAACCTGCGTAGAGGCTGCGTCTAGTGTTTGAGGGTGAGTTTCAACATAGCATATATCGACAGTTCATCGATCGTATAGCAAGTGCGTCTAGTCGACTCACATTACTGATTAGATACGACTCATAAGCGGTAATCTAGTTTCAACACTCCCCCTCGCTAAGAATTGTAGCTAAGAAGTATAATTTTTATCGACTTTAAACGGCATTATAGTTTATAGACATATTGCATAGTCTATGACGAATCAGTTAAAGAGAATTCCTAGACTGTTACGGAATTTCTGAAACTTGACAAGTGCAAGGTTCTTCGTGAGAAGATCTGCAACATTATCATCAGTAGGAACATAGAAGAGTTCTATTTCTTTTGATTCGATGCGTTCTCTGATATAATGATATCGTATATCAATATGCTTGGTTCTTCTTTCTTGTACAGGATTAGATCCCAGAAAGATTGATCCTTGATTATCACCACATAAGGGCAATACAGCGATAGTAATTCCGATCTCAGAAAAGAGAGACTTGAGCCACATAAGTTGTCTACACGAATCAGATAAAGCCATGTATTCAGCTTCAGTCGATGAAAGAGCAACTGTTTTCTGTTTATGAGAAGTCCAGCAGATTGGACCTGTGGCAAGTTTGATAATCATCCCAGTATGGGATTTTCGATCATCTGGATCTGACGCCCAGTCAGAATCACAATAGGCTAAGAAGCCATGGTCAGATCTACCATCAAAGACAAGTACGTAAGTAGAAGTCCCAATTAAGTAGCGCACAATGTAAAGTGCTTTGGCCAGGTGGTCTGGGTTTGGATTCGCCGAATACTGTGAGAGTTTTATAACGGCATAAGCAATGTCGGGTCGGGTGCCTAGCATCAGATACAATAAAGATCCAATTACGCTTTGAAAGCGTTGTCTAAGTTTGGCATCTACACGACCAGTGTTTGCACGAGGAACCCAGGATGAAGGTAATGGGGTTGGGGTAGCTTTGGCGTTAGTCAATCCAAAACGTTCTATGACCTTTCGAAGATACGGTTGTTGGTCAAGTGTTAAGACACGTTTGGAACGATCCCGTGTAATCCGCATTCCAAGGAACTCAGTTGGTTCTCCTAGATCACGACATTCCCATAATTTCATAAACTCGTTTTTCTTTTTAAGAACAAGATCTTTGTCCTTGCCAAGAAAGAGTGCATCATCAACATAGATGATGGCAGTTACGGTTTTGCCATTTGATTTAAAGACGTATACACCAGCATCTGAAGAGCAGCGCTTAAATCCCAATTTTCCCATGGAGGCGTTACATTCCTTCCACCAGGATAAGCTAGCTTGTTTCAGTCCGTATAATGCACGATGTAACGCCATACTTTCGGTGTGCCTTCTTTAATGAAGTCTTTAGGTTGTTCCATGTAGATCTCTTCATCTAGCTTGCCATAAAGAAAAGCCTGTTTGACGTCAAGAGCCTGGATTTCCCAGTCCTCTAATGCGGCTAAAGCTAGGAGAGTTCGTACAGTTTCAAACCGGGCAACCGGTGAGAACAACTCATTATAATCCACACCTTCTACTTGTGAAAAACCTTTTGCTACGAGTCGGGCTTTATAGCGACCGTCAGATTTTTTAGTAAAAACCCATCGACAACGGATAGGTTTGCGACCTTTTGGTAGATCAACTACTTCAAAGACATTTCGTTTCTTCAAACCATCGATCTCATCTTTGCATGCTTGATCCCATTTCTTTCTTTCAGCAGATGGTAAATGACGATATGATGTTGGAGAAATCCAATTATCAGGATTATTCCTAGCGGCTTCGTGTTTAGCCGGTATCATTTCACTGTCAAGATCTGTGATAAAAGATGATTCTTCTAGAGAATCGGAGATTGCTTGCGAAAGAAGGTATTTTTGTAATTCAACTCCCCCTTCCTGAGCTAGTTTAGTCAGAAGTGCTTCCTCTTCTATGTCAGAATCCGGAGTAGCGCCTGGAGGTGGCGGTGTGACCATACGGTCATCAGGATTCAATGGACGTGGTGGTGGAACCGGTGGCGGAACTTGATCAGGAACTATATTGCGAGCAGGCACAAGTCCACGTCTAGCGTGTCCAAAGCGCTCAGCACGTTCTTCACGATCAGCTTGTCGGCTCCAAGTGCCAGGCGTGGGTATCATGCCAGGGCGCAAGGGTGCACGCGTTCTCTAGTGGGGTTCACACGTTTCCATGCTTCAACGTCTTCGGGACGGTAGCTGAATGGATTAGGATCGGGAGCAGGTGGTGAAGGGTCTCTTGCTTGAGGTGGAGGGGTGGGTGATCGAGATGGTACCGGAGGATTGGGATTTGGAGCATCATCATCACCAGGCAGATCTGGATCTGGGCCAGCTGGTGGACTGTGCGGTCCATTATCCGGTTCAGTAAACGGTTGTGGTTGATCTTCCGGGAATTCCGGATCAAATGGAATGTCTGCACCATTACCATTTGAAGGTTGCGAAGGTTTCACAGGCGTGGGGGCAACAGGTATAGCGGGTTTTACTCCAGAATCAGATTCGGATTTGCACCGTGGAAACCATTTCTCATAGAAAGTTGCTTGTGCAGCATGCACTACGGAATTATCGCTACGCATGAATAGATATCCTTTGCTTCCTTGGTCATATCCAATGAAAGTCATCGCTTCAGAGTGTGGGGATTGTTTATTTTTTCGCTTGTCAATAGGAATAAAGACATAAGCGCCACAGCCAAAGGTTCTGAAGTACGAGACATCAGGTTTCTTTTTGAGAAAACCTTCAATTGGTGTCTTCCAGTTCAATCGACGGATCAGTGTGCGGTTATACACATGTACTCCTGTGGAATATGAGAATTGCCACCAGGACTCCGGGCAGCATGCATGGTGTCGCATGGCTTCGGATTTTTCCATGAGTGTACAGTTGATACGTTCCGCTCTACCATTCTGTTGATGAACATAAGGTTTGGACATTTGAATATCAATACCCTCAGACTTGAGAAAGGAAGTAAATTCCTTTGAGATGAGTTCTCCCCCTCGATCAATGCGGAAACGCACAAGTTTGCGTCCAGTTTGTTTTTCAGCCCAAGATTTGAAATCCTTGAAGGCTTGAAACGCTTCTGATTTTTGTCGCAGCATGATCAAAGTAGCATGAGAAGAGCAGTCATCCAGCAGAGTGATCACAAATTTAAATTTATGATAAGAGACGGTTGGAATTTCAACCAAATCTGCGTGAATTAAATCCATAGGGTTGGATGCTTGTTTCTCGGACTTAGGATATGCTTTGGAGGCAGCCTTTCCAAGCGCGCAACCTTTGGCATGGGGATTCTTTATCTGGTATTGACAACTTAGGTAGTCCGTTGACATTTCCAGGAGCATTGCGTAATACGACATCACCGGGATGTGCAAAACGGTTATGCCAGGTGTTAAAATCATTAGGAGATGATATCATGCCTATCTCAGATTTCACTACATCGGCCTTTAGCCAGTGAATATTATCCCTATCGTTATTGGGATATAAGGTCATGATTGTTGAGTCATCATCTGTCTTACGAATAACTGATTTTTCAACATTAATAGTTGTGTAACAACCCTGTCGATTTAATAAACCAACAGATAGAAGTTGGTGTGTGCAATGCGGTTGGTAAAACACTGGGTGTAACTTAGTTGTGAGGATTTTTTCTTCGCCATTGTCATGCCTTATGTAGACTGTTCCGGCACCTTCAATAAAGGTTGACGTACGTTCGTCAGCGGTCTGGACAGGTATCGGATGTGTGAATTTTTTATAAGACACAAAGTCTTGCCGATAAGGGGTAAAATATCCAGATGCACCGGAATCAAGCAGCCATGTGTTAAATATCTGACTAAGGTTCTTATTCGCACCATGCACATCATTAGAAACCATTTTATTTAATTTACCCTCACTAGGAGGTACAGAGTTCAAGAAGCGTGGAGAATGTGATACATAAGGTCCATTTGGACCGTTCGATATTCCAGCCATATTATTGAACATCTGTTGTAATGAGTGCAATTGGTCAGTGAATTTTTCCTTAAAACTATTAAGGGAAGCTTGCCAGAAAATAAGGCGCTCGTCTCCAGAGCCATACATTTCCTCGTCAATGTCCATTTCGAGTTTAGTCTGAGGCCAAAGGTGATCAGAGAGATCGACCTCTACTTCCTCGATCTTCATCCTGTCAAGGACGGAGTCGTGGGAGGCTTCACGGAGGAAGCTGTCATTAATGCGCGAGGCAAGGCAGGTGGTGAAATTAGAGACATTGGAAGTCTCCACTTCAGCCGATTCATGAGCCTTTTCTTTGCCTTTTCCTCCTTTCTTTCCGCGGCGTGTCTTTTTGTCTTTGTCGGAAGAAGAGGACGAGTTGTTGGAAGGTTTGCTTGCCGGGTAAGGCGCTCCCTTCTTGGTGTCCTTCTTCTTTTTCTGATCATTCCAAGAAGACTTGGAGTCAGATTGACGTTTGATGCCGGAGATGCGGGCTGCAAGAGAGGTAGCGTTGGATTGGCGGCGGCGGTACTCGTCCTGAATGATCGGCATGATGTTGGACGGAGTAAGAAGAGTAGCATCTCGAGAAAGGATTGTCATCGCAAGACTATCCCATTGAGTAGGTAAGGCGGCCAAGAGAATCATAGCTTTTACTGGTTCGGGAAGAATGAGACCAGAGCCATCACATCAGGAAAAGCGGTTTTTGCCTAGGTGACCCCAGAGTGGCCTAAAGCAAACTAGGTGACCTATGAATCCTATGGTATCCTAGGAATTTGGGCTCGTCCCTTGCCAGTCAAGGCTCTTGAGGATTCCCTAGGGTATCCTGGGCAAACCCAGGGCAAGCCTAGGTTTGCCCAGGTTTTCCCAGGTGTTCCCAGGTGCTCCCAGGAGCACCTGGGCAAACCTGGGCAGACCTAGGCTTGCCTAGGGAATCCTCAAGAGCCTTGACTGGCAAGGGACGAGCCCAAATTCCTAGGATGCCATAGGATTCATAGGTCACCTAGTTTGGTTTAGGCCACTCTGGGGTCACCTAGGCAAAAACGGCTTTTCCTGATGCAAGGCGGGAGAAGGTGGAGTTTAAAGATGCTAGGGCAAGAGTAGGGTCGTTTCTTCCGTCGATTTGGAAGTTAATGGCTTCTTTGAAGATGCCAAAAGTACCGGCAGAGCCGGGTTTGCCATAGATCTTTTGATTTCTTCCCAAGTTTCGCCAGATTCAGACTTTAGGACAGTAGCCCTGATGTCATCAGGAAGTCGGAGGGCAATTAAGCCCATGGCTTGGTCGTCAAGGCTGTCCCAGTAATCAATCTCTTTCTGCCGTTTGGCAGTGGTGGTCTCAACATCTTCATTAGCTTTGTAAGTCCTTGCGGCGATTTCATCGGCGGTAGGTTTTCGGTATGTTGGTTTGGGGCGAGGGATTCGTCCACATACAACAGACCAACAACGAGAGGCTCTAAGGAGCGCTGTCATTGAACTGGACCAGGAGGGGTAGTTAGCCCCATTGAGGAGAGGAACACTAGAGAGGTTTGAGAGAGACATGTTTTGATAAGGTTCTAGAAAAAGTAGAGCAACAGTCAGTGACGTGCTTCCACAAGTTATGAACTCAGATCACAACAACAGAGTCAGAAACCCGTGACAAGTGTTTTCAGTGTTGATCACATATAATTATCCATCCATTTTCCATCCACTGATCCGATCATTCCAATTCGGACTCAGTCACTTAAGTTGATCGGAACACAAATAGGGTAACTGAATGCCAAGAATATGCGTTCAGTCAACGTTCAGATGTGCTTTGCAGCACAATCGAACAGTATCCCTTCAGCATGTGAAGAACTTAAGGCAAGCAGCAGGTAGGTAATGTGTATGTACAATTATTCTACGAAGGCCAAGAACCCAATGATCGTTTGCAGTTTGCCAGCGGATGCACATGAACTCTTTTATGGCTATTATAGCGGTGACCCCAAGTCTACCTGGCAGGGAATAAAACCCTAAAGGGAATGCCATCACAGCAAAGCCCTTAAACAGTTCGTTCGATCATCGGGTGCCTATGTAAATACATGTGTGTGTCAGTGTGCAAAGTCATGTATATTTTTGAACAATGCAGGAATGGAGAGAAATGCGATCCATGAATGTTACCATGTACCATGACCAGCTATGCACAACACGCGAACTTCGTACACTCCAGGAATGAGCGTTGGACATTCATTGAACACTGTCTAACCAAGTGCAGTAAGCACAATGGAGGGCACAACATGTGTTGAAGCGATCCGGGGCCCATAACCTGTAGAAACAGCGGTCAGTCAACACAAGGTCGACACCATACTCACCTGAGAGTGTAAGGGTGTTTACAGGAGTTGTTAAGAGTGCTTGTTGAGAGCAGAACAAGTGTCCAGACGAATAGTAGGATTCTTGGTTATTGTTACAGGAAAATATCTACAGTATTTATACTACAGAATATAATAAACCCTATAACAATGTATGAGTCTAATTGAGTCGTACTGCTAAACATAGTGCATATACATGTGCATAATGTACCCTAGAAGATGGAGTCCGTATGGTAATTCTATAGGTATTGTTCATAGGTACTGCAAGGCAGCGTACAAGCTATGTATCATAAGACTAATAGCGAATGGCATAATTGACTACATCTATACGATCCTGCGTAGAGGCTGCGTCTAGTGTTTGAGGGTGAGTTTCAACATAGCATATATCGACAGTTCATCGATCGTATAGCAAGTGCGTCTAGTCGACTCACATTACTGATTAGATACAACTCATAAGCGGTAATCTAGTTTCAACAATCGATATCCCTGGCTTTGATTCCTTATTCCTTATGCTAACTACATCCCATGGCTTTTGTTTTTCCCCATCGCAGCCAGAGCTCGTCTCAGGTTTTGCAGATGTCCCTGTTCCTTTGTCTCCCATCTTCTAGTACACAGACCCCGCACACAAGCTCTCCGACACATTTGGGCGCAAATTCTTGAACAATGCCATGCCACTCGTCAATAGGTTCACCAATACGTTCCCTCTAAATTCAAATCCAACATCTATCTACGCTCCACGTTGTTACTGCATCACACTTTGCTTACTTCATTACGCATTATGCTTCACTTCACTCACTCCCTACTCCCTCTCCCACAGTTGACTCAAAATGGAATATGGGCTCCATATGGCAACACCTCGCATTCGCTATCTGTGTACATATCTCCCTTCTCTCCATCCCTTTATTCCTCCATCCCTTCATTTTTCTGTACCACTCTCGGTCCTTACACTCTCACCAGTTGCACGAATAGGCCACGCGCTCCGTTTCCTATCGCTCCCCATTATTCTCGAAAACGCATTAGGAAAGCTAAGCGTGTGGAGGTTTGGTGGGATGATGAGCCGTTGTTGTCTAGTCTTATTTTAGTCTTTGCTCATCGATCTTTGCTCTTCCTTCCCCAACATTCAACCATCCACATCAAGACGTCTCTATATGATGGTCAGCGATGCCTCTTGCGAAGAAGCCACGTTTACAAAATTGAGTCGATGAGGGAGGTGAGGTCAATGGGCAATTCAAGTATCCCGTGAGTTTCTTTTTCTCCATACACTTTTCGTCGATCTTGTTATCTTGCCTTAAGTGACTTTTTTCTCTCTCGCCTTTTTTGGATCCTCGTTTATTGCCCGTTGTACTGTAGGATATGGTATGCACTGCTCTACAACATATCTGTGTACGCTGAGCAAAAAAGTAGGTTCTAATAAAAGAGGAAAGCAAAAACCTCAGTAGAACCTAACGGTGGACTGCAAGTGCATTCATGAATCATCGAGCAGGTTAGCAACCACAGCATGTGGGTCACTGATCGACGAACTTGAGTCAAGATTTCTTAAGGGCGATAAGGTTTAGGACAAGTGTATTCTGGCACGAAGAGAGAACCGATAGGTAAATAGAATAGAATACAGTGTCCTTGTAACTCACCTGGCACGAAGAGAGAACCGATAGGGGCTCTTCTTCGGGTCAGGATGATTAATAAAGTAATAATGTCCAATTAGGAAAGTAAAAGGATGCTTTGGCCTAAGGCGTCTGATCAACCTCTAACACCCCCCTTGAGTAGCGTCTAGGCTAAGCAATTTAACCCATTGGTTGTGCATTGTCCTGTGGAGGGGTTTCGTGAAAATGTCGGCAACATTTTCCTTGTTCGATACATAGACGACGTCGACAAGGCATTTGACTATACAGTCGCGGATAAAGTGTTCACGAATGGATATGTGTTTCATTTTGCTGTGAGCATGGGGGTCGTGTGTACACGCAACCGTTCCTTGGTTATCGCAAAATAAGGAAGTGGGGGCTTGTTGAGGGAAGCCGAGTTCTGCGAAGAAGTTTCTGAACCAAAGGATGTCTTTGGCGCAGTGAGTCGTAGCAAGATATTCTGCCTCACATGAGGATAGAGCAACGACAGACTGTTGTTTGGAACTCCATGATAGTGGGGAGCCGTTCATGAGGATAATGAACCCAGAGACTGATTTTCTGTCGTCGCCCATTCCCCAGTCAGAGTCGGATAGGGCACGGAATAGAGGGTAACGTAGTTTGTTTCTTCCAAGCCACAGAGAGTAGAAGATAGTTCCTTTGAGGTAGCGAAGCAGGTGTTTTGCTGCAACAATGTGGACAGGCCCATAGTTGGACATAAACCTTGCCAACTCTCGTACTGTATATGCGATATCGGGCCTGGAACAAGTACAGAGATACATGGCTTTACCAACGACCGCGGTATAGGGGAAAGCCCTGACTTTCGCTCTGTTATCTGGCGTGAGTTCTTCGGTTGAAGGAAAGAGACGAACACCAGGGTCCATGGGAGTCGAGACTGGTTTAGAGTTCTCGAACCCAAACTCGCGAAGGATGGATTCCGTATATGCGAGCTGGTCTAGTCTAATGGTTCTGTTGCTTCTGTCACGGGTGATTCCGCAACCAAGGTGGAAAGTGGGTTCACCGTTGTCGGTGATGTCAAAGAGGGAGCTGAGCTGTTGTATGACTTTGTCAGATTCGGATGCAGGTTTGGAACCAATAAGCATGTCGTCGACACTGGTTGTAATAATGGATCTATTGTCACCTTCGTAACGAACATAGACACTCCAGTCTGACTCTGTCCTTTTGAACCCGATGGATTCAAGCTTGGCGTTGAGCTCAAGATACCATTGCCTTCCCGATTGCTTCAGGCCATATAGTCCTTTTCGCAACCGCCAGAAACCAGAACCAGTATTTGTCGGCTTCTTCATGTAAATTTCTTCGTCGAGTGGACCATTGAGGTATGCGGTTTTGACGTCGATTTGGCGAAGCTCCATATCATGTTCCGCTACAATTGTGAGGACAGTCCGTATAGATTCCCATCTGGCTACAGGCGCAAAGGTGTAATTATAGTCCTGACCTGGAATCTGGGTGAAGCCCTTTGCTACGAGTCGAGCTTTGAATCTGGAGATCAATCCATCACGGTCCCTCTTTATGCGGAGCACCCATTTACACCCAACCGGTTTGCGGTTCGGAGGCACATCATCAACTTCCTTGTAGACTCCTTTCGCCTTCAATGATTCAAGTTCTTTGTATATGGCAGCAAGCCAGTACGACCAGTAGATTGACGATTTGGCGTGTTGGATGGAAAGGGGGTCTTTTTCAGACGAATCATCGATGGGGTCATGGAGGGCTGCGCCTGCAAAGGTTTCTACATCGACAAAGGCTTGAGCTAGTGGTTGGAGGTCGCTTGTATTACACTCTACTTCAATTTCTCGGTTGTCTGGAGAGTTAAGTAAATTCAGGAGAACTGTATTTTGCCCCCCCTTTTCCGGACAAGTGGTGATGAAGTTTGCGCGGTAGCGGGCGGGTAATTGCCTCGCTCGCTCAGAGCGTTTCGGACGTGTCACAGATTTCTATTCATTTGCTTTATCTTATATTTTATCTTATCTATCAATATCTTATCTGTGCCATGGGCTTATCATTACATTAGATCTATATCTTATTTATTACTTAAAGTAGATAGATACCAGATGTATTACTGTCTAACCTTGACAGACAGTGTCACCTTTGACAGATGGTGACACCTTTTGACAGATAGTTTCACCTTGACAGTAGAACCTTCTAGAACTACCCAGAGTAGGTAGAACCTTCTGGAACTACCCAGAGTAAAGTACTCTGGGTCCTATTTAGTTACACATGTATATAAGTAGTGGGGTCTGCTCCTACAGTCCCCAGACTCAAGAACATCTTATTGTCTTCATACAAGCATCTCTCTCTCACACTTAGCTTCTTACTTCCCCTATCAACACATTAAGCAGGTGAGCTTAGATTTGTGATAGTTTCTTGAGTCTTGCTGCTTTGCTGCCTGTTGCTACTGCATCAGGTGGTAGGTTCCTTTGTTGCAGGTTGTCCAGTCTTTCTTCTGTCATCTTTGGGTCCTGGGGGATTACTGTCAGTTCTGGGGGTTATTGCCAGTTCTGGGGGATCTTTGATGCTGTTCCTGAAAAGGACTGTGTCTTCTATGGGATGCACCTTCTCCTTGAAGGGTGGCTCAACTCTGAGAGCTGCATGCTGACCTATTTGCCGGGCCCTAGGCATAAGGGGTATTTGCTGCATTTTAACTTTATTGTTGAAGGATGCAACAGACTGGTCACTGCTCTTGTCACTCAGCATGCCATGAGCCTTCGGGTATCGACGGCTAAACCAGTTTGGGCAGATTGAGTCGCTTGTGTTATACAAGGGCCAAAACCCATTTGCTATGTGAAAGTGCACACATAGAGACTTGCCACTTTGACGAAGAAGACATCAAGACCTGGACAACCACAACACTGGACACCACATTTTTTCCTTTGTACTCTGTCTGCTGAAAAGCAACATTGTAGTACCTATGCCACATAATGCCACTATGCCACTATGCCTAGAAGTACTATTGCACTGTTAGATATTCAACTCCCACTATAAATTGTACTTGGCATAAAATTAATTGGCACTTTATTTTTTCAATCCTAACTTTGTTTTTTTTATCACAAACACATTGGCTAATTACCATTAAGCAGAAATGTCATCTTTCACACCTTACCAACCTAACATCTCGATGGTTGATGTAGAGAACTGGGCTGAAAGTGTAGCTCAAAATGTGGATATGACTACTATTGGCTTTGGTTCTGAAGCCCAACGTAATGAGGTTGGACGGTTATTCCGAAATGCCCACTTGACAACTAGTAGCACTGTTAAAAATTATGTTGACCAACATATTGATGAGCTTTCTGATTGGATGAATGAAGCTTTTAGTATGGCTGCTCATACCCAGGATGCTCTCAAGGAGGAAATTAAAAACCTCAGGCAACTAGTTGACACACAGGCCCAACTTCTTCAGGCCTATAAAACCCAGTTGGATAGAATCCCTGCTGGAACTGGTGCTGGCTCCATCACTAGACTTAAAGTCCCTGAACCACCAACATTCTCTGGGACAGATAACAAAATGTCACTGGAGGATTGGTTAAATCAAGTCACTCTGTATTGTTCATCATCTGGCATTGTGACAGATCACCAAAAAATTGTGACTGCACTGACTCGCTTACGTTCACCTGCCACAACATACATGAAGCGCTACTTTGATGATAACCGTCTTGGAAAAGACTTGGGACTTTGGGATAAATTTGTAGAGGAGTTAACCACTATTTATGGCCGCCGTGATGACAAAGAAGGAGCAAAGGATGAGCTCACTCAGCTTTGGACCAATAAAACTTTGGCCAATAAGGACTTCATTAAATATGCTGAACAATACCGCACTTTGGCACGCCTGGTTGAATACCAGGACAATATCCATATTGACAAGCTGCGGAATGTCATCTCACAAGAATTGCGTAATGCACTTGTGCTACTTGAAGTTGTAGGAAAATCACCTACCAAATGGGAGGAGTACTTAGAGCTTCTCCTGTTGGCCTACAAAAGCTTACATCCTGAGAAAACTAAAGGCTCTATTTTTGGCACTGGAAACAGTAAAGGCAATGGCAATGGCAACAATGATCCACAACCTATGGAGATTGATATGGCAAAAAGAGGGAAGGGTAAAACACCAGAACAAATAAATTCCCAGGAGACAAAAGGCAAACTTTGCCAAATATGCTCTGCAAAGGGTTTGAAATTCAAAGCAAAAAGTCATAATACCAATGACTGCTATGACAAACCTGGGAATGAGAATAAACGCCCTGCTCCTAAACCCTCTAATTCAACTTCATCAACCAGTGGACAGGGACATAAAGGAAAGCAGCCTGTGCATGGAGATAAAAAATCATTCAAAGCACGGCTGTTGGAATTATTTGATGAACTTGACAATGATGAGTCAGCAACCCCAACTGAAACTCTCAATGTCAATCATGCGAGCATCACCGAAATTGTCGAACCCATGCCATCTGAAAAGAGGGCAACTGCACAAGTCAATGATGTGCAGGAGGGAACTTCAAAACTGAAAAATCAGCCCAAGTGGGTCAGAAGTCGACAATACGAAGTGGATTTTCCACAAGGACTGTAGAGGAGAATGTCTGTGATCTACAGTCTGGAAATTATATACCTAATATCAGCCTTAATAATAATGAAGTAGTTCTGGAATCTTGTGTAAATAGTATAGCTCGTAACAAGAAAATGTCATTTAGACTTCCAGTAACACTTTGGGTATATGGTACAAAAGCGCAGGCCGAGGCTCTTGTTGACTCTGGGGCCACAACAAACTTCATTGACAAAGCATTTGTTGAAAGAAATCACCTGGTAACTGATAAATTGGCAAAACCGTATCCAGTATTGAATGCGGATGGAACACCTAATGTAGCAGGAGAAGTGAGTGAATATGTCAGTGCCTACCTTGAGATTGGCACACATAAAACCCGTCAAATCCTGTTTGTCACACAACTTGGTGATAAGGATATGATGATTGGTTACTCCTACCTGTATAAACATAATCCAGAAATTAACTGGAAATCAGGGGAATGGGTGTTCACCAGGTGCCCAGAGACATGTGAGGCAAGAACCCGTAAAACACAAATCATTGAAGCTGAAGCTGATGAGCTCAATGAACAGGATTTACCCTGGGAATCTTCACTGGACACATTAGGAGAGGAGGATCCAGATAATCCTTATTTAAATTGGATTGACCTCAACAGTCCAACTGAACACACACAAGCTGCTGTGATTGCATCCATGTTTGATGAAAAGGACATGGATGAGGAACTCAGTGAGGAGGATGAGGACACCACTAAGTGGAAGTCCCTTGTGCCACCATGGTTACATGAATATGGCAACATCTTTTCTAAACAAAAATCAGAGCGAATGCCAGAACGTAAACCGTATGATCATCCTATTGATTTTGTGGAGGGTTCTGCCCTTCCCAAACCGGCAAAAGTCTACCCGCTATCTCCAAAAGAAAGGAACTCATTGGATGAATGGATTGATGAAGAACTCCGGAAGGGCTATATCAGACCTTCTCAAAGCCCAGTTGCAGCACCTTTCTTCTTTGTCAAAAAACATGATGGATCACTTCGCCCATGTATGGACTACCGTGCACTGAATGATGTAACAGTAAAAAATCGCTATCCAATTCCCCGGATCTCTGATCTGGTTGATGCACTAAGCCAGGCATCAATCTTCACAAAAATTGATTTAAGATGGGGATACAATAATGTCCGCATTCGTGAAGGGGATGAATGGAAGACAGCATTCATTACTAAAAGGGGTCTTTTTGAGGCAACTGTCATGTATTTTGGGTTCTCTAATGCACCTGCCACATTCCAGTCTATGATGAATGACTTATTAGGTGATCTCATCAGGAAAGGGCAAGTTATGGTGTATTTGGATGATATCCTAATTTTTGGAAATGACAAGAAGGAACACAGGGAAATTGTCAAAGAAGTGCTGAAAAGGCTTCAAGACAATGACTTGTATGCAAAAGCTGAAAAATGTTTCTTTGAACAAGATAGTATAGAGTACCTTGGCATGATCATCTCTCAAGGTTATGTTGCAATGGACTCAAAGAAGCTGTCTGGAGTTCTAGAGTGGCCTGTACCTGAAAAGGTCAAGCATGTTCAAGCTTTCTTAGGTTTTGCAAATTTTTATCGCAGATTTATCAAAGATTTTGCTAAACTTGCTCAACCACTCACCAATCTCACCAAGAAGGATCAACCTTGGATCTGGGAAGAGGAACAGCAACAGACATTTGAAGCACTGAAACAAGCTTTTACCTCTGCCCCAATCTTAAGGATCCCGGATGACTCTAACCCATTCCGACTATCGACTGATGCAAGTGACTTTGCAGTTGGAGCAGTTTTGTCTCAACTGGACCCAGATGAAAATCTCTGGCATCCAGTAGCCTTCTATTCCAAGTCACTCAGTGTCCATGAAAGGAACTATGAGATATATGACAAGGAGCTCCTAGCAATTATTAGAGCACTAGAAGAGTATAGACATTATTTGGAAGGGCATCCAGAGAGATTTGAAATATGGTCAGATCATCAGAATTTGACTTACTTTAAATCAGCTCAAAAGTTAACTCGGAGACAAGCACGATGGGCTCTGTACCTCACAAGGTTCAATTACTCCCTACACCACAAACCAGGGAAATCAATGCAAGCCGAAGACCCTCTGTCCAGGAGGCCAGATCATGAGAAGGGGATAGACCTTGATAACAATGACCAAATTTTGCTCAAACCTGAATTTTTTGCCATTCAGGCTATCGAGGCATCTCATGCATCACCTGTCAATGACGATCAAATCCTAAGAGAGGTCAAGGAAGCACTACTTTCTGATGAAGTGACAAAGGATTACAAGTCACTGCTCAAGTCAGGACCACGAGAGTTTAAGAAATCTCTAGAAGAATGGAACTATGAAAATGGTCTATTACTTTACCGTGGAAAAGTTTACATACCAAAGAGCACAAATGATCACTTGCGACGACGAATTGTTGAAATCCACCATGACATAACCTCTGCAGGACATCCTGGCAGATGGAAAACATATGAACTCATCTCTAGAAATTACTGGTGGCCAGGGATGTCAATCTTTGTAAAGCATTATGTCACAGGTTGTGACACATGTCAGCGGATGAAAAACCGCCCACAAAAGCCTTTTGGGACCTTACAACCAAACATGGTGCCTAATGGACCATGGGAGATCATTACCATTGATCTGATCACTCAGATACCAGAATCTAATGGGTACAATGCAATATGTGTAGTGGTGGACCGCCTATTAAAAAGAGCACACTTCTATCCCATTACAGTGAAATTTTCGGCCAAAGATCTGGCACAACTACTCTATGACAGGATCTATCCATTGCATGGACTACCATTACAGATCATCTCTGACCGAGGACCACAGTTTGCAGGGGAGATTTTCCAAGAATGGTGCAAACTACTTGGAATTCAATCCACAATGTCTACTGCATACCACCCACAGACAGATGGTCAAACTGAACGTGTTAATCAGATTCTGGAACAGTACCTTAGGTGCTATGTTGATTATAATCTCAGTGATTGGGCAAAACTGTTAAGTACAGCAGAATTTGCCTACAACAACTTAGCACATGAGGGCACAAAGGAGAGTCCATTCTTCTTGGAATATGGACGTCATCTCCGTGCAGGTCCAACATTATTAAAGGAGGGTCTTCCAATTGACCTAAATGACATGATGCAAAGAAGATTTGAAGCCCAAGAGCAGGCAAAAGCAGCTCTAAAGTTAGCAGCTGAGCGGATGAAATGGTACTATGACCTGGGTGTACAGAACATTCCATTCAAAGTTGGAGACCTTGTATTACTAAATCTCAAGGACTACCAAACTACAGAACAAGCACTCGGCCTCGATATGAAGGACCATTCAAAATTATTGAAAAGTTGTCTGAAGTAACATTCAAACTGGAGTTGCCAGAAAAGTACCGTGCAATACACCCTGTATTTCATGCCAGCAAACTAGCCACCTATAATGAACCAACTATTGTTGGGCAAAAGAGTCCCACACCTCAACCAGTTACAATTGGTGGACAAGAGGAGTGGGTTGTGGAAGAAATTCTCCAACACAGAGTTCGTGGAAAAACCACCCAATACCTTGTACGATGGAAAGGATTCACTCGTGATCACGATACCTGGGAACCTGAAGGAAATTTAAGGAATGCTCAGGAGATGATAAGAAAGTACAAAGCAAAAGGCCTCAAAGCTGTGAGGATGATGGAATTTGATGATTAAACTCTGATTTCTCAACGGAGCTCAAATCTAAAGGGGGGGTGATGTCACAGATTTCTATTCATTTGCTTTATCTTATATTTTATCTTATCTATCAATATCTTATCTGTGCCATGGGCTTATCATTACATTAGATCTATATCTTATTTATTACTTAAAGTAGATAGATACCAGATGTATTACTGTCTAACCTTGACAGACAGTGTCACCTTTGACAGATGGTGTCACCTTTTGACAGATAGTTTCACCTTGACAGTAGAACCTTCTAGAACTACCCAGAGTAGGTAGAACCTTCTGGAACTACCCAGAGTAAAGTACTCTGGGTCCTATTTAGTTACACATGTATATAAGTAGTGGGGTCTGCTCCTACAGTCCCCAGACTCAAGAACATCTTATTGTCTTCATACAAGCATCTCTCTCTCACACTTAGCTTCTTACTTCCCCTATCAACACATTAAGCAGGTGAGCTTAGATTTGTGATAATGCCGAAACCATACACAGAATAAGTAAGAAAGACAAAGGACAAGCTATACATAGAATGGTATTTCCGATCTGACAGTGGCATGGTGCGGGAAGGAGCGAGAAGAACCCCCCGCATATATGAAGTACAGAATGTTCTACATTTACAACTTGATACTATGCCTTGATCAAGGTTAAGTATTACACTGATTTTCGAGTGGAAGGGTAAAGAATTTATTATCAGACCTCGAGGGCTCGGCCTTATGGGAGGGGGAAATACTGTCAGGAAGCGTATCAAGGAAACAAGTGCGCGGGAGCGCTTATCCGAGTAGTGGATCGACATCAATCAATTGCATTAATTTAGACAATTGATCAATCAAACAATCTTATAAAGATTGTTAATCTCTGATTTGGAATTCTACGGAATCTACGGATTGTTCTCGGGACCTTGCCAACGTCCCGTAATCATGCACAAATGACTCTTCTCTTAGAAACGAGTCATATCTATGCTTATCTAGTCATCTATAGTCAGTAGTTAAGTACCGACAATTATTTACTTGTATATAGTCATTATTACACATAACGAGTCATATTGGGGAACCGGGAACCTACCGAAACACTATAAAATAGTGAGCTATTCGATTTCTGGTCCCCAGACTTCTTATTTTGTAACCACCACTTCGTGAATATACACTCTGCATTCTGACTACTATCTTGAGAGCATTACCTTGAGAATACATCCAATAACTAGATACTTACTGAGCAAATACCAGATAAGTACACTGTTTTGAAGCCTATATTGAGCACCATTCCAATATAGTGAATTTACCAGCATCCCTGACGAATTACTGAGCGTTTCCAGTAATATTTACGACTCCCACATTTATCCTATGAAGATTACTGAGCATATTCCAGTAATACTTACGACTCCATTACTGAGTGTTTCCAGTAATAACAACGACTTACAGCACTACTACTGAGTATTTCCAGTAGTACTCACGACCTATACCACTATTACTGAGCCTTTCCAGTAATACTTACACCCAATAAACCCATATAACAAGATTGTAGCCTACTCAGTATATATCAACCCTAAGGCTAATCTACTGCCTAGTAAACCCAGATCTGAGTATATAAAATACAGTGTTGGCAAAGGAGACTCGTATCCGACTCTTCACAATAATTCTTTCCTCCAATTTTTTTGAGCCTCATAGCTTGCTCCAGTTCCTGCTCCAGATGTTGACAAAAAGTTTAACATGGATTTCAAGATGTCAGGCTCTTCCCCATGAACAGACTTGTAGGCATGAAGTACCTCCTTTATTAAGGCTTCAGCTTCTTTATATCTCTTCATATAGAAATATGTCACAGAAAGCTTGGACATGGAAGCCAGGGTGTCAAAATGCTGGTCTCCAAGCACAATCTTGTAGAATTGTACTGCTTCTTTTCCCACTACTTCAGCATCATTATATCTACCCATCTTTGAATATATGTCAGCAAGGCCACACATGGAAACCAAAGTGTCGCAATGCTGCTCCCCAAGGACAGCTTGCGGCCCAGTAGCACCTCTTTTGCCATTTCTTCAGCTTGGCTATATTTTCCTATATGGTAATATGCAGAAGCAAGCTTGGACATGGAATTGAAAGTGTCAACATGTTGCTCTCCAAACAGAGTCTTGTGGATTTGCACCTCTTCCTTTCCCAATACTTCAGCATCATTGTATCTACCCATTTTTAAATATATTTTAGTAAGGTTAGACATGGAAACCAAAGTATCCGGATGTTGCTCCCCAAGAACATCCTTGCGGCCCAGTAGCACTCCTTTCATCAATGCTTCAGCTTCATTATATTTCCCCAGATGAAAATATGCAGAGGCGAGCTTGGACATGGAAGTCAAAGTGCCAGCATGTTGTTCTCCAAACAAATTCTTGTGGATTCGCACCCCTTCTTTTCCCAATATTTCAGAATCATTGTATTTACCCATCTTTGAATATGTGTCAGCAAGATTAGACAAGGAAATCAAAGTATCAGGATGCTGCGCTCCGAGGACAGCCCTGCGGGCCTGTAGTACCTCCTTTGCCAGTGCTTCAGTCTCCTTGTATCTCCCCATATGGTAATATATGGAGACAAGGTTGGCCATCAACTTCAAAGTACCAGGATGCTGCTCCCCAAGTACAATCTTGCAGTTTTCTAACACCTCCTTTGTCATTACTTCAGCTTCATTGTATCTTTCCATGTCTGAATACAACATGACGAGGTTGGATAGTGAAATTATAGTATCAGGATGCTGTTCACCAAGCACTACCTTAGAAAGTTGAAGCTCCTCTTTCCTTATTACTTCACTTTCATTGTTTTTACCCATGTAGTGGTACAAAGTGGCAAGGTTGGACATGGAGGTCAAGGTTTCAGGATGGCGCTCTCCCAGGACAGACTTTTGTATCTGTAGAACTTCCTTCCTCAGTACTTCAGCTTCATCAAATCTTCTCATATCACAGCATATGGAGGCAATGTCAGCCATTGAACCTAGAGTGTCAGGATGCTGCCTTCCAAGCACAATCTGACGGATCTGAAGTGCTTCCCTGGCCAGCTTCTCAGCTTCATTATATCTGCCTATTTTCGAATATAAGCCAGCAAGGTGAGACATTGCACTCAAAGTGTCAGGATGCTGCTCTCCAAGCACAGCCTTGGACAATTGAAGCTCCTTGTTTGTGAATGCTTCAGCCTCGCTATATTTTCCATTAGAAGAAAGTATAGAGGCTAAAATGGATATAGAAGTCAATGTGTCAGGATTTTTCTCTTCAAGTGTAGTCTGGCGGAGTTGTAGCACTTCCTTTCCCAGGACTTCAGCCTCATCATATCTACCCTGTCCATGGTATGTGACAGCAAGGTTGGACAGAGAAGTCAAAGTTTTAGGATGCTGCCTTCCAAGCACATGCTCTTCAATTTCTATCACTTCCTTTCCTAATGCTTCTGCTTCATTGTATCTGCCTTGCCTTGTATACGTGAAGGCAAGGTTGGACATAGAGCTCAAAGTGTCAGGATGCCGTTCTCCGAGCACAGCCTTACGCATATCTATGACCTTCTTTCCCAATAGCTCAGCTTCATTGTATCTGCCCATCTGAGTATACTCCCAGGCAAGGTTGTTCATGGCAGTCAGGGTATGTGGATTCTGCTCGCCATGCAGTGCACTTTGGACCTGTACCACTTCATTTGACAACAGCTCAGCTTCATTGTACCTGCCCATGTGGGAAAGTGTAAAGGCAAGGTTGTTCATGGAAATCAAGGTTTCAACATGTTGCTTCCCAAGCCGAGCCTTGTACACCTTTACCACTTCCTCCTGCAGTACTTGAGCATCATTGTATCTGCCCATCATAGTATATGTTATGGCAAGGTTACCCTTGTAAGCCGACGTGTAAAGATCTTGCTCCCCAAGTACAGTCTGAGCAATGTCAATCACCTGTTTTTGCATCCTTTCAGCAACAAACCATTGACCTTCCTCAGAAAAAATGCATGATAGACGCTGAGTTATATACATAGGTGGTGACCTGGTTATGGCATCCCAGACATGACATGCATGTGGAAAAAGGTGATGTTGAAAGTTAGAATCATCACTGGATGCCGCAAAGCCAGGCGTGACAAAAGCCAGTAAGAAGATAGCTGCGTCATCCAGATTCTCTCTGTGTCTAGTCTCATGGGCGCAGTGGTGGACAACAGGATGAAAGGAAATTAATCCATTACTATCCGCACTGTAGTCTGCTAAAGACATCCTAGCCAGCTCATTTATGCTGGCATCCAAATCAAGATGATTTGAAAATTTTTCCAAGAATGATTTCAGCTTCTCTGCAATTGAGTTTACAGCTTCTTCTTCTCCAGGGAGTATTTTAACTTTTCCTAGAGTAAATGACAGTCCACGATAAAATATCTCCATGGGAATGGAAACATGATGAAACAGTGAACAGATTTGCATGAGAGACTGGGATGGTCCAGATAGAAAATCAAAAGAGAGATGGAATGCAACAAGGATTGTCATGTCATATCTGTCAAGAGTCTTCAATTGGTACTTGAGCAATGCATCGCGTTTTTGATTGAAGACTTTCAAATAGTCTTTGAGCTGACAGGTAGGGTGTTGTGAGACATAAGTCCCGGCAGTGACAATCGCAAGAGCTTGAGACCCCAGCGCATGTACTATGGCCAGGTGGGTTTCTTCTGAGTCTTTTTGATGGGCTGATTTCAGAAGCAGACTAATAGCTTCATCTTCAGTCAGATCAGGGAGATCAAGGAATGGCTGATCAAGAGGCAATAGTTGGTTAACATTCCTATCCCGGCTTGTAATGAGAATGCTGCCATGATTACAGTGTGGTATGTACTTGGCAAGGTCCACACCATGGTCAGCATTGTCAAATATCAGGAGCCATTCCTCAGTCGTATTCTCCAAGAACTGGCAGACATCTTGAACCTCGTTGCCAGTGTTTGCGGCATTCCCAAGCGCCTTGAAGTTGGCAAGAATTGTTGACTCAGAAAATGCATCAATGACCCAGTGATGCAAGAACCTGCCAAACAAAAGATCAGCTTGCAAAAACACTATTACCATTGCCTACCTCTCGCCATAATCATAGAAAAACTTCCGAGCAACCTGTGTTTTACCTGTACCACCCCTTGCAACAAGCGCAGCAATGTGTTGCTGAGGTGCAAAAGCCTTCCGCACAGTGGTAACAAATTCCCGTAACTTTCGTTTGTTCATGTTGGATTCTGGCGTAAAAATACAGCCAGGACCTGAAGCAAGTGCAGATATGCCATCGTTGGTGCTCAAAATGAGAAGATGTGTATTCAGGGAGTAAGGGATGTAGGCCTCAAGGTCCAAAGATGAATCTGCATTCTCCAAAATAAGCAGTCTGTTCTTTGGACTCTGATCTGTTTGCAGACTCCATTCACTGTGCCCAGCTTCGAGACCATCCTCAGAGCTTGCATCCCAGATGACAACAGAGAGACTGAACGATAGTGATGTTAGTTTCTCTCTGAAAGACAACGAGATAAATTAAAATAGAAACGCACTCAGGCCACAGCTTGGCTGTACTGACTATGCCATTCATTGTCTGAGGCTGTTCACATATAATAGATACTACCGGAGCTGCAAAGATTTTTGACATGTTTTGCAGAATGTTTTCTCTACCAACAAAGTCTTTGCTGGGAGGAGGGCAGCGAAGAATGTCATTGATGTTCAAATTAGGCCGAATGGGAGAGGGATTATGTGTTATCCAGTTATTGGTGACCACCTGATGCATATCCCCATTAACTGCTATGAAAGTCGATCCTTCAATACTGAAATTTGATGCACCCGCAAACAAGGCACTCAGGCCATGAGTGGCATGAGCAGCGTTGGCTATATCCCCGTGAATGAGTTAGAGCGCAGCAATAAATCTGGGAATACGTCTCGTACATGGGACCAACCTCTCCCCTGATGCCAAATCGCTGGGTAATGACCTTTCCATTGTCAAAAAGCTTTGAGTGGTGTTAATTTTTGATGATGATAGTTATCGCTCAAGAGGTAAAAGGCTGTGAGTGTTTGGTGAGTGTGGCAGATTGTTGACAGTGGCAGTTGGACAGATGTGAGACAGATGTGAGAGTTTCATTCCCACCCACCGTGACCAGCGCCCGGGGAGAAATCTAGATGGTGACTATAGACTAGACCTGTGGCTCACTAAGTAGTGAGGAAATGACAAGGTTTTCGGTCAGAGGCTCAAAATCAGAAAAATATGATTAATTTCCAGATCGCCAGCCCGTCGCTTCTCCTTGGCAAGGGAGTTTATCGCGTTAACACTGCAGTGATACATTAACTAAGTATCTGTTGTGTAATTTTGAACAACTCGTTGCCAACTTGTTCGTGGCATGCCACCACCTGCCACCAGTGCCAGGATCCGGCCTCTTCAGGTTCATAGATGCCAGTACGCTGTGACTGAGCCTTGGACGATTTACAAGCTAGGTAGATAGACTCGGAGATCTGTTAAGCTCAGTTGGCACATGGCACTGCGCGCATAAGCGAGCGCCCAGAAAAGTATCAGCGAGGATCATAAGTAGACAGAATACGCAAGCTAAAGATACATTTGAAGATCTTATACAATTGATGTAAATTCCATTGTACTTACATTGGGAATAATGGTGCATGTAAATATGTCAGAAGTAAGCAACGCAATTTACTGATGATCTCCAACGATAGATACTGCAAATTTGACAGATTAATTCTTCGTGACAAAGGGCGCTCAGTCTTTTAATCGGACTCGGTCTCAAGTCAGCATAGACTTATGTGCCCGAGAACACACAGCTATCAGCATCGGGTGAGACTCATTTCCGCCATACGGTAAATTAGCCACGAACACGAGCCCAGTCTTCAATCAGGAACGGAGCCCTCTCATATTCTAGAAAAAATTACCTTTAAGCTCCCACTTCCCAATAAGGTGTTCAATGCTTCCCATACCCATCAAGTGCGACTGAGAGCAAAGTGGCATGTTAAAATACAACTGTAGCTCAAATAATAGAAGAAGTTGAGGAGATGGGGACATGTTATAACAAACAGTTTCGAAATTCTGCTGTAAAAAATCATAGTAAAGCCTGTAGATGGGAATGAATAGTTTGGCAAGAATGAACAGAATGGGGGTCCAGTGAAAAGCCTATAGTACGCCATATTTGGGCCCAGTATAATGCAAAGATTGTAACAATCATTTAATCCAGGCGAATAGAGAGTTGAAATAGTAACATGCGAATGTAAGTATTGCCGCACCAGTCCTCCGTACATTGTTAAGGTTTGACATTTCCGTCCTGAGTATTGATTTAGGCCAAGCTCAAGCTGTCCAAGTCCAGTAAAAATTAGGTACGACAAAATAGTCCGGCGTCGTCTGCTGCGGTCTCGATGAGCGGTGAGGTGAGGGGAAGGTTGTGCCACGTTTTACAGCTAGGCCGCGCGCGGATCGCTTACTAGATATTGCGGTAGCTAGCACGACACGGATTGAAGAAGGATTGAAGCAAGGATTTTGAGTGACCGACCAAGAGAAACGAAAGAACTTCACGTGCGCAACAGACGACATTGAGGATATCAAAAAGAACGAGATATGAGAAGCCAGGAGCTTCGCCGCTTTAGTCCTACTTCTTACTACTCCAAAGACATAAAGGGGTGAGGGGAAGTATCAGTTGATTCCCGCTGCCCAGGGCCTGTGCATACTTGCTAGAGTCGCTATTGAACACGTCACCTCTGGCCCTGCTTTGTTTGTGGGACGAAGTGGGATTTCTTGTATTATACAGGCAAGAAATAAGGATGTGTATTGAGGAAGCGGAGGGCAGATGCGAATCGTCGTACACAGAGCGGTGGAAAGGGATGGAATGGACGAGTTTGTTTACAAGATCACAGGGACTCTCATCATATGATATGATGAGAGTCCCTGTGAAGAGCTCTTGTTGGGTGTCGAATCATCATCGGGACTAGATGTCGGGTGTTTAGTTTGGCGCTATCAGATGCCACCGATGAACGTTTGACCGTCGAGTGTTGAACGTTAAAAATCAACACATATCTCAAGCAAAAATGACAGCGACGTACATCAAGTATCCGCCAAGCAATATTGATACAACCGCCTCCAAATCCAGAAATCTTGGGAATTATCGTGATTCGTTGTAAAGAAGTCTGGGGGAAGTTGGAATGTAAGCGACTGGAGATAAATATGATTTGATGGTTTCCGTGGCCTTAGCCAAGCTAGTGAGTCGAGTCGATGATTTCGCAAAATCAGCCAGCGAAGAACAAGGTTTTTGAATGTCACGTTTCTGACGCTTTGATAGGCCGGACCGGCCGTCGCACTTCTTGCTTTTACAGTCATGGCTTCACCGGCGCCCCAGTCTGTTCTGTCTGTATCCAGGACGAAGAAATTACTGTTACAGTTTTCCGGAAGTGGCAGGCTTGGCAGGCTTTTCCGTGGTACCGAACGCCCAACGAACGCCCATATCATTCACTTGTTATATAGCGGTGCCACATCTTGCCATACTGATATATTTCGACCCAGGGACATCGGACGCGCTTGAAAACTCTCCTTTGTCTCCTGCTTCGTCCACCCACTCATTCCTATTCTTCAGTTCACAGGCTAAACTTACTCTATGGCCGACTTAGAACCAACTACAGCTACTCTCTCCACTAATTTCAAGAACGAATCCACATCCACATATGAACTCGAAAACTTCGCCAAGTTTACTAATGCAAATAACATCGAATCCGGACTACCACTCCTTCCTCAGTTCTCCAGGAATCCTGAGTCGGATTCCACTTCCAATGCAACGAAGCATCCTGCTTCTGCTCGACTGAAAGCGCGTTTTGTAGGACGAGGGAAACAGATTGGCGTAGTAGAGAGCTTGAAGGCTATTGTGTGTTCGTCATGTACGTATCTGGTATGCCTCCTCGAAAATTAACGGATATTCAATGCTCGCATTCGTGCGTTCAAAGGGCTCAACTTGCTAGTGGTCTTCATTCCTCTCTCATGGATCGTCCATTTCTTAAATCACCAGAATGTGGATGATCTGCACTTGCATCTAATGCCTTTCAGCTTGACATTCTCTTGTGAGTTCGGCATCCTCTTTTCGAATGAATTCTCAAATCATGATAACCCCTCATAACAGTTTCATTGCTTGCGCTGATTCCTCTGGAACGGCTTGTAGAGTATGGAGGAGAACAAATGAGTCTTTACTGCGGAAAAGACCTTGGAGACTTGATTGTGATAACGCTGAACAAGTGAGAAACAGTTACCCTCGTTGGAGTCTCTGCTGATAACGTTTAAAGCACTGTCGAGGCATCGCTAGCGATTATCTTGTTCATCAGATGCGAGTAAGCATAATCAATACGTTTGATTCTCATACGTATTCTAAAATTTTAAACCCGCAGACTACGGCTTCTCCAATCAACGATAATTGGGGTTGTTATACTCCATCTCCTCCTGGTCCCCGGCGTAACCTTCATCGCCGGCGGTACAAAGCGTGTTTACCAAGAATTGAACCCTCATGTCGCTCAACTCAACCACACACTACTGATTATGGGGTAAGATACTGGTTTTCTTTGACGCGCTAACGGTTCTCGCTGACCCATGGTATGTTCGACTTCTCCAGTGTACTTACGATGATCCTTCCCTTGGCTTTATACAATACCTTGCACGAAACTTCCTTGCAGGGCGACAATGCGCCCTCTCTTCAAGGATCAATCCTCAAGATCAGCCGTGGTATAGCTATCATCTCAAACCTTGTGTTCGTTCAAACCTCCCCTCACGGCGCTCCCAACTAACCTAACCACTATACCTAGATACGTCTTCTCTCGAATATTCCTACACGACCCACCGGGCAACAACAATGCTTTTACCTCTTTTCCCGATGCTCCCGCTGCTGTAATCGAGGAGGAAGAGGAACTCCTTGAAGAAGTACCCGAGGTAAATCCTTGGGTTTGCATCGCCTTGCTTGTGGTTACCATTGGTCTTATTGCTCCTACAACTGAATACGTATGTCAGCCCACTACGTCCCACGGATAGTTACTCATCATCGTGGTCAATTAGCTAGTTGATAGTGTCGATGTTGTGCGTGAAAAAGGAAATATACCGGAAGAGTAAGTACCTTCGTATTCATCTTCAATTCCCTAGTTCTCACCCTACATCCACTACCCCTCCTCCCGTCTCTTGCAATACTTAACAGATGGTTCGGCCTCATCCTCCTCCCACTCGCTTCATTTAGCGCAGACGGTCTTTTAGCCATCGGCCACTTTCTACGATCTTTCGTTCTGAGTTATAAAGGCCAACCAATACCTGTACTCGTCCTCGCAAAAGCACGTTCCATCGACATGTCTATCCAGTTTAATCTTTTTTGGATACCTGTACTTGTTCTGGTGGGGTGGTTTGACGATAGACCGATGTCTTTGTTATTCGGTGAGTCAGCTCTCGTTCCGTTTCCCTTTCCATCCGTGACCCTCATCTTTCACCTCTACAGATCGTTTCGAGGCAATCCTCCTTATCGGTGCATGCTTTTTAGTGAACTACGTGACAGCAGACGCCAAGACGAACTGGGCGGAAGGGGCTACGATGGTATCGTTTTATGTGATGATAGTGAGTATGACTACACCTTATCAAGCCTGCAAACTAACAGTATCCTCAGGCGTTGACTGCATGGTTCTATATTAGTGACCCCGGGATAGCTGCTCTTCTAATCGGTGGTAAATGTCCCCCTCCTCTCACGCCTGAGTGAACATACAATACTAAAGGGTAGACCAATTTAATTTAATATATTTAATCCTATCAGACTCTGTAACACTCTTTTGTTCACAAATTCACAACGTACAAATTTCTTTTGTGTTTAAAAAAGACACGGGTCGTGCAAGAGCCAAACCCGCCTATCAAGAAGCTGCTCAAAATCATATCATCGTGGATGTGGAAATTCCACAAGAACTAGTAACCATATGATACGAAAAATCAAGGGACGATGTATGGGATAGGGGTTGCGGTATGAAGGTAGGTCGCTGCATGCATTGCAGTAGATGTACATAATATTCTTTCAGTAACGCTAATTCGGTTCGAACTGTTTAGGCCGGAGGAAGTCCAGCTTGTACCTCCGCGACTCTAGATGCCATGAGATATACCCGTCCCTGAACCCTCGCCACTGAAGCGCGATTGTCACATCAATGTCTGAGAGTCCCATGTCCCTACTATCCAATTTCTCCCTCACTATTCTCTCACAATCGTGTAATCTCAAAATCTCGTCGATCCTGTGCGTGGCGTCTCTCACTTGATTGCACAGGAGGTTGAATGTATCCAATACTGTCCACTTCCCGGATGCAGATGCATCCGAGCATACATACTCACTGAATGATTGAGTCTGTAGGTGGATCCTGTTAATTGTTTCACCGGCCAGCTCCTCCTTATGAAAGG
>JADNRY010000411.1:0-52842 GCA_015501585.1 Rhodocollybia butyracea
TGCTCAAGACAATCATTTTGATTGTCCTTAGTAGTAGGCAATCCAAATGATTGTCTTGAATTGGGCACTCTAAATGATTGCTTGCTCAAGGCAATCAAAATGATTGTCCTCAATAGTAGGCAATCCAAATGATTGTCTTGAATTGTGGGCATTCTAAATGATTGTTTGCTCAAGACAATCAAAATGAGTGTTTGGCAAAAAAACATCTAAATGATTGTTTTTTCAAAAAATGATTGACTCAGACAATCATATCAATTGTTTTTTCTTTCCGTAGTGCATACATATAATCATTTGATGTTTGAAAAATGCCTTGCAATCTGATAGCATTTACATGTTCAAGCAAAAATCATGGCAGGGTCACTGCAGGCTCCATACAGGCTATTGTAGGTTCTGGCCAGGCTACTGCAGGTCCCATATAGGTCACTGTAGGTTCCGTACAGGGTACTGCAGGTTCCGTACAGGGTACTGCAGGTTCCGTACAGGGTACTGCAGGTTCCATACAGGGTACTGCAGGTTCCGTACAGGGTACTGCAGGTTCCGTACAGGGTACTGCAGGTTCCGTACAGGTCACTGTACATTTTGTACTGGATATGGTGCATTATGGACAACATAGTAGTGCCCAACAATGTCAATATAAACTATAATCTCCCATGGCGTGCCAAAATCCAGAGCCACCACAGCCAATCCCACATACTGAAGTGCCACTACATGTGCATTTCAATAAATAAATAAATACATCAACTATTGCTTAGTCTCTACTTTCGTTGTTTTTTGGTCCCCTTGTTCAACCCAGATACACTTTTATCAGCACTTTTGGAGTCATTCTTCTCTCTTTTTCATTTGGTGGCCAGTTGAACTTGCTTGTGATTGGCTTCAATTTGATCTGGCTTGGCTGGCTGTTGATCATCCAAATAGTTGGGTCCAACCTGTGACAGTTACATTCAGTTGAGATTGAGTACAGTGCTGGGACAACAACAGTATTTTTAAAACAGTCATTTACCCAGCCTTCAGTTAACGAAAACATGTTTCGAAAGCAACTGTAACTTAGTTTTATCTAATCTGATGCTGTCGAACTTAAACGCTTTGAAGCGGGCGGAAAAAAGGGTCTGGTATCTCGAATTAAGGGTATTTATCCCTAAATCAAAACCCATCATTTTTGTCCCTAAAACTATTGGTGCGCTGATCGCGCACGGCGCCCGCATGCCTGTTGTGCACAATATTGCTGAGAGACTACATTTATGTGCATAGTGGACTCCAAGTACTTGCAAATGCCACAGACCATTAAAGTTAATCAAGATATGTATATATAGATGGATTCTCTAACACTGATGCGCAACTGTACAGTAAACTACAAGTGCCGTACGGTCCGCACAGGTTTCGTACAGGTTCCGTACAGGTTCCGTACAGTCACTTACTGGTTCCGTACAGGGGTTACTGTAAAAGCTAGTGGCCCCTTCTATCATCTATGTACCATTGCTGCGTCGTAGTAATCGCTTGGTAAATTGGTAAATTAGCTGGATCTGGCTGCAATACCGTGAGCGCTGACATGGACATCCTGTTTCCGTTTCTCTTTTGCAATATTGTTGGATGCTAACATCTCTCAGCGAAGATAATATACTGCCAAAAAGTGTATAATTCCAGCTTTCTTCGTAAGGTGGCGGAGATGGATTGCCGGATGGTGTTGTGGGCGGGTATGCAGTGGGACAGAGATGAGTTCGGGTTTTGGAGACGGGAGATGGTCTAGATCAAGGTCTAGATAGATTAGCAAATTTCACGTCGTCAAGGTACTCATGTCTAGCATGCGAATATCATAGAACGACCATGCAACTGGTTTCGTGCTAAGTGAACAAACACGAGTCGCTTGATAAGGCGAGCCACCTCCAGATCGCGGTCCCCCAGACCCTATCGGCCAGACCAAATATCGTCCTGAGCCGCTTTCCTCTTTGGGGGGTACATAACCACGAATGGTCCAAATTCGAAGCGACACAATGCAGAGTGCTCTTGAGAGTCAAGGTTAACGGTTTACTTTGAGCAGAAGAAAGAGTCGGCGTCGGGCGTCAACTCAATTTGATTTCTCTCTAAATTTTCAAATACTGATAAACGATGGACGAAAGATTCCACCGAAATCCTTCCTTTCGACGTCGATATACCAAAGCACGGTAGCCTTCGACAGTCTGGCAAGCTCAACGATATAAACCCCCTAAACCTCCATCACCGTCACTGTCCTCGACTCGTATAGAAACAACCAGTAAGAGTGTAAGATGCTGATGTTGAACGTTTCTCCAATCCGCATTTCCGATGTGCTGTAGCCCTCAACGTAATGGATAAGGCAGGGATAGTAATACACAGGGTCAATAGGTCACTAGTCACTGGTGGTTCGAAATCCTGGTCAATCAACGGCGTCGGCAAACAGCAGGGAGCCTAAGGAAGGGTTGACAAACGACAGGAAAGGGATTTCCGGCAACACGAAAGTATAGTTGGCGAGCGGGTATGGAGGTGTTGGTGGTGGTGGTGCCAGTACAATGGGTTCAGGAATGGGATTCCATTCTCTTAAGGAAATGGACTCTATTTATGATCACTATACTTTAAGTACATTGCAACTACTTAAGAATATAAAACTACTTAAAGACTACAAAATACTTAAGTTGCTATAGAGGAGAATAGAAAGGTTCGAGCAAAGATCTTAAGGGACTCATTAAGAGCATTCTTAAGAATATTTTGAAGCCTTACTGTGAAAAGCTTTGAGTCCTGTCTTAAGGATGTCATTAAAGAACATGTAAAAAGCTTAATGCAACCAGTCACTTACCTGTGTCTCATTATCTTATCATTCTCCCTTTCGCTCTTGCCTGGCGCTACTGCGGCGCGGGGGTCGATTTTGGGCCGAGAAGGTGCTGTATCACCAGTGGCCAATTGAGGACAGTGCTGTCAACAGTCTGTGAGTTGTACAAGTCACCACACCAAGTGGTAGGCGGGGCCCAGTAGTGACAGACAGTGGATCGGACGAGTCGATGCGGCGCAACGAGGATGAAAGAAAGAGGAAAGAGGCGAAGTGGTGTTAGCGCCCATTTCCATCAACCATGTGATGGGTCAAAGCACCGCTCGGAAAATACAATAAGTAAGAGCCGGGCTTTGTCTGATCTCCTTTTGTCTTTTTAAACAATAGACAGAAGTACTTCAAGTTTAAAATGCTTGACCACCGTGGGCTGCCGTCTTCTTGCCTTTTCCCTCCCCCTCCCGAGTCCCCCCTCCTGCCTATGTATTGTACTTATTGCAAAGTGATTTCAAAGTGTTCAACTCGGTCCTCGGATTCGAACAGCGCGCCATGCGCTATTGGGCAACACAGGCAATAATTTTGTATTACTTCGGCACTGGTCAGCGAGGCAAGCGGCGAGGTGGCTGAGAACACAGGTTTCGTCTCGCTTGATAAGTGTATCCTTATGCACTGGCGCGCAAATTAGGCATGGCTATTTCTTAATCAATTGTTAAGATGTTTTTAAGAGCATCATGATATTCTTAAGGCAAAATTTCTTAAGAACTTTTAGGTATCTAGGAGAATAGTTGTTAAGAACTTGTTGAGGATTTATATTTCTTAAAGAATATCTTAAAACAATAGATCATAAATAGTGTCTATTCTTTAAGAACAATGGAATCCCACTGTACGCACCTGGTTGTTTCTCAGCAAGGTGGTCAATTGGAAAAGAGCATAACCGAACGACCGGGGACAAATTCCCTCCAAATTTTCAAGCTCATACTTCTTGGATGCGATTCCGCACAGAGAGCAGCAACGGGAAAATTTTGATACAAAAATTTATGCAAATACAACACCACTGGCACAGATCCAAGAGCATATCATAGTCGAAGGGCATTAGTATACCTGAACTCCATTTCTTCCAGCGACTACCCGTCTTAATCGGGCCTCAGCATCTAAAATCTGTGGTGGTTTACTATTCGTATCCGCATCGATTTATCGGCGCCCAATAGACTTGAGAACAACAGATCGGATAGAACATCTCCTTATCGCTCAAATCTCCGCAGATAAATCCGAGTCTGGTTTAAACCAGCGTGATTCAGTCTCGAGTTGCTCAGCAAGGTGGGTCATCTCAGAGTATGATCTCCGATATCAGTCCCAGCTCTCTCTCGGTTAACCACAAATCGTCCAAATTCAAAGCGAAGATCATGATGCAATGCACCTATACACAGCACGCACAGGTCAAAGTGTGATAAGGGAGTATAACCGAACGAACTGGGACAAACCACCTTGAATTTTTCAAGCTAACACTTGGTTGCATGCGATTCGGCACGAAGACAGAAAGAAACAATGGATTCACTTCACTTTGGCCTCTAGCCTGCGTTTTTAAACCACTTGGGCTTCGGGGCAGAATGGTAGATAATCAAGTAACAGCGCGAAGGCTAAAGCCTAAATATGCCAGCGACCACAAATCAGACAAATATGCAAATACAACCACGCTCACACTTGTGGACAACAAAAACAGTAGATTCACTTCGCTTCGTTCATTCTCTGGCCTCTGTCCTGCATGTTCAAGCCGCTTGCACTTCAGGGCAAAGCCTACATATGCCAGCGGCAGGAAAAATTGGATACCAAAATATGCAAATACAATACCACGGATCAAAAATTGATCCAAAAGCATATCGAAGGGCATTTGACGAATTATCTATACCTAAACTCCATTTCTTCCGGAGACCACCACTCTTAATCCCTCCGCATCCAGCATCCGTAGTGGTTTATACGTATCTGCACCATGCTCGATTTCTCGGCGACCAATAAAACTCGAGAAGAACAGATCGGATAGAACTTCTCCCCATTGCTAACATCTCGGCAGATAAATCCGAGCCTGGTTTAAACCACCGCGATGCAACCATCCTGACAAAGCCAGCATCATCAAATTCATCAGCAGGTCGGTCTTTCAAATGGAGACTGTGTAATTTTGGGACTAGGGTGACGGAAGTGGATGGATGGTGGGTTAGGCTCGAGATCAGGTGCGAAGTGATTGGATTATGGCGATATCCACACGCGTAAACTTCAAGATGAAGTAGGGTTGGCATAACTCGGAGGGCTGCAATCAGGTCCACATCAAGCAACTCTACTTTCTGGAGTGTGAATGATGTGATCACACAAGACGATCCGGAGACAAAGGGGATAAAATCATCTGCGGTCCACCGTGTATCATAGGTGCCGGATACTACCAGATTATTCAACGAAGGGAAATTAAAGCAAGAGAACACTGCTCTTGATGATCCGCTACGCATGGTAATCGACGTAATGTTGAACCATGTTCCCAGCACGCCCTGCTCTAGACGGCTATTGCTGGCATCGAGGCCATCCGCCAACTCCAAGGATTTAAGATTAGGGCAGCTGCAAAGAGCCTCGATCAGCTTTGTGAGTGGCTGGCCGCGAAGATCAAGATGTTCTAGTTGATTGTAGAGGACTTCGGAAGCCGGCCCCTTAATCCCTGTGAAAAGTGCACGGAGTCTGGGGGAATGCACAAAATAATCTAGTTCCATAGCTCGATCCTCGCTGTACCAATGGTGACTATCACTATGCGACAGAACCAGTTCTTCAAGTAAAGGAAAGTGCATTTTGGAGGGCATGTCAGCCGACAGTAATAGGTAGGTTCCCATCAACTTGAATGTTTTCCAGCGGGAAGCATTCTGTACAAGGTGGGTTAGGGAGGGAACTTCCTTACTCAAAATGCCATGACCATCGAACATAGTCAGCGTAAGCGTTAACGGCCAATCACTTGATCGCTCAAGATATCGGATAACAGTATTGGTGAGACCATCCGACTCGAAGGTCTCCCCTTCTGTCTCCGAATCGGATGTCTTTTCCATAGTGTGCGTCTCCAGTGTTAAGTTTGCCCACAAAGCAGGTGACGACAACGCAAGAGCACGCCAACGGAAGCATACGGAGCTGATTACCATCGACGAGAGGTAAGTGATAGCGCGGGATTTTTTGATGTAGGTGGGAGGCAATTCAATCCACCGCCATGGATAGCGCTGTAAGATATTTTCCTTGCATGCGTGCTGGAAGATACGCAACAAAGTTTCGTTGGGCAGCTTTCGCATCGGTGAGGACAAAGCGCATAGCTTGGCTCTGTGAATCTCCAGTCGGCGCTTCTCCGCCTGAACAGCCATGATGTGCTCGCGGAGGCGAGCGAGTTCAGAATCATAATCTTCGAGATCTTTATCCACCAGATCTACTATCGTCCTAACTTTTTCTGCTCGTTCTGGCGTGACTACGAATTGTCCAGATTCAAAGCGAAGGTCATTATCCAATGCAGAGAGTTCCTCAGCGCTCAGGTTTACGCGTAGCTGCAGCGGGTTGCCACATCGTGCGCAAGGTGGAGTCATTGGGAAAGGAAGGCTTGAATAAGCGCCCTATCTGGCCTAAGCGCCTTCACACGAGTGGACCTACACGCGACCTTCAAGGTAGAAACCCAGCTAATGGAGTAGTAGGCGAGAAGCTACTTGATTGTACATTATAAGAGAGATTATGACAAGCATTTATAGAAATATACAATGGCACAGGTAACAGATTAAAAGGTGCTTGCCACAAATCGATTAAGTATTCAAGAAATTATTATACCTGCACTCCGTTCATTCCAGCGACTACGACTCTCAGGCCCTCTGCATCCAGAATCCGTAGTGGTTCGTAGCTGTCCGCATCTACTGTTCGAGCGGGAAACTTGAGCACAACAGATTGGATAGAACTTCTCCCTATTGCTGACATCTCAGCAGCTAGATCCGAACCCGGTTTGAACCAGCGTGATTTAACCATATGAACGAAGGCCGCATCGTCGAATTGATCATCAGATTCATCGTAGGATCCATCTGAGGCGGAGACATTATCAGATTCATCGTAGGATGTATCTGAGTCGGATGAGTCGGAGACATTATCAGATGCATCAGTATATTCACCCCTCCAGACCAAATGAAGACTGTGCAATCGTGGAACTACGGAGATGGAAGTAGATTGCTCCTGAGTTAGGCTCAAGGCGAGATGTGAAGTAAGCGGACTCTGGTTATTGAACTCGGGCTGTTGCTTATCTTCTACTACAAGGTGGAGTAGGGCTGGCATGACTCGAAGGGCTGCAATAAGCTCCAAATCAGACAGAGAAGTGCCCAGAAGTGTGAATGTGGTAATCATACAAGATGATCTGCAGACGAAGGCAGGAAAACCATGGGCTGGCCAGGCATCACCTTCACTTATCACAAGCTTATTTAAGGAAGGAAAGTTGAAGGAGGAAAACACTATCTGTAGCGATGTGTGTTCTCCAAGAGCAACTGATGTGATGTTACGCCAGGTCCCCAGTACGCTTAATCTCTGCCCCCCCCGATCAACGAAATCCAACTCAAGAGATTTCAGAGAAGGGCAGCTGTGGAGAGCTCCCACCAACTCTGCCAGTGACTGGCGATAAAAATTGATATGATTAAGTTGGCTATAGAGAACCTTGGATGTTGGCCCCACGGGCTCGAAGGTGGAGAGTGCACAGAGTCTTGGATAAAGCTTGAAACAGTCCAACCCCATGGATATAATGGCGATGTCCAATTCTTCAAGTAACGGACAGCGCAGTTTAGAGAGCTGGCTGTACCTCGTTAATGAGTGATCTCCCTGATACTTGAAGATTTTCCATCGATGAGCATGCTTCCTAAGGTGGGATAGGGAAGGAATCTTCATAGTGCGAGACCCTGGCGAACCGCGTATCGTAAGTGCAAGCCTTAATGGCAAATCACCCGATCTAGTTAGATATCGAGTAACGATATCACTAGGTTGTCTGCTTCGGCTCTGGACATAGTGTGCACCTCCACTGCTAAGTTTGCCCACAAAATAGTTGACGACAGCGCAAGTGTGCGCCAGCGAGCACATACAGAGCTGATCGCCATCGTAGGAAGGTAAGTGATGACAGGAGATGTCATTTTGGTAGGGGGACAATGGTTCGGCCACGGATAGCATTGGAGGAGATTTTCTTCACATACGTGCCGGAAGATGCGTAATAATGTTTCGCTTGGCAGTTTTCGTATTGGTGAGAGCAAAGAGAATATTATGTCTCTTTGCCCCTCAAGATCTTTGATTTCTTTTTCCGCCAGAGCGAGTATTGTCCTGAGCTCCTTTGCTCTTTCGGTAGTAAGCACAGATGGTCCAAATTCAGAGCGAAGATTGTACAAAAGTTCCTCAGAGCTGAGGTTTACGCGTATCGGTGGTGGATTCCTACAATTTTCACAAGATGGAGTCATCGGGAAGAATATTTTTGAATAAGCGCCAACCAGTTAGGGGCTACGTTTGTCATTGAACATACTTTGGCAGATGAGCTGATATTGGCGTAAGGCCAGGCTCAACGAAAAGGAAGGCAAGAGGGTTTTTTCTCGCAGTTCAATGCTCCCTGGGATACTTATACCAATGTCCGAGAAGAGAGAAACGAAGAACAGTTTGTTACAGCCCGCCGCAGGCAAGGATGTGGAAAGTGCGAGGAGTCTCGGGCGGTGGGTCTCCCTTGGACATAGAGTAGTATTAGCCTTTAGTATTAGGAGCGCGAGAGGATACTTGAATCGAAAATTAGCAGAGAAATCAACTCTTCGTATTGTACAGTCCAATTCAAGCTTCAATTCAATTTTCATGAATAAGTTGAAAGTTTTCAGCTAGTTCTGATTTAGGTTTGTAAACTTTCGAAGAGCTTGAAGTGTTTTTCAATATTGTTGACACTGATCTATCATTGTTCTTGTTCCTGGCCTATTTCACGTTTCAATTCACGTCAAGAGCTCAAGCGCACAGGGTGTTGGATCGATGTATTCTGAGAAGAACAGGCCCATACAGTCTACGCAATACAATGACGACTTTAGAGCGGTATAAAAGCTCGACAACTTGATACAACTTCCTCACTCGAACACTCAGAACTTAGAACTTGGCGCTCAAGAAATCTCTCCCCTCCGATTGCCATGCAGCTCAAGCTCATTTCTATCACCGCCACTCTCGCTACTTATGCATTTGCCACCATAGTTCCCATTGAGGGCTGCAACACAACTTCTGAGCCAGCCAGCAGCTGCACCCCTGGTCCCATTCAATGCTGCGAAACCGTTGAGTGTGCCAACATCCCCTCTCTCGGTCCTATCCTTTCAGGCCTCGGTATCGTCCTCCTGGATCTTAACATTCTCGTTGGTCTCAGCTGTACCCCCATGGACGTGATCGGCGGCACTGATACGTGGTGAGCTACTCCCAGGTGGCCCCTTTATTCGCACTACATAATGCTTCTCGTTGTCTTGTAGTTCTGCTCAACCTGTTTGCTGTGAAGATAATGACATCGGTGATATAAAGAGTATTTGTGATTCTACGACTCCATTACTTACTGAGGTTTTACAGGCGGCGGTATCATCTCCATCGGTTGCGTTCCTGTCGATCTCTGAGCACACAGTAGCGTCGTACCTCTGCTACGACTGCCAGTCTATCAATGTCCATACACCTTTGTAGCAAGTTGGCTAAGTGTATTGCTATTTGTGGGTAGTAGTGCTGGACGATGGGAAAAACAATTATTGTATGTAGATTAAAGAACGAGTGTTCAAACTTGCCCACCATTTACTTCCCTGGGTCTCCTTCCTTCAGTTTAGGTCCGGCGGCACTGTCACGAAAGACGTTGAAACGTTGAATCAAGGCATTGATTGGCCAGTCCAAATTCTTCAGCCTCAGGACATATCAAACAGTGGGAAGGTTTACGTCGGCAATAATTTGGTTTTAAGAGCGCCACTGGGGATTGTAAGACGTGACGTCGGGAACTCTTAAACCGCGAACCGCTACGAGCGGTTTAATCAGTAGTTCAGAATCATGTTAGAAACTTATCAAAATGACGGATGTAGAAGAGCACTGGAGAAGAACTGGAACTTTGAAGCACACCCGTCCTTGTTCCTTAATGGACTCAACGCCACATACTACCTGTACGGTTGTACCTTTCTTTCGAATTCATGTCAAGCGTTTGACAACTTTTCTATGGACGTTAAACTATGTTAGTCTTTAGACCAAGGTAGAATGATTTCTCCGACGAGAGCGAGACTGACAATGTGCTTACCCTACGGCCTACATTCTAGTGAGCATGTCAATCAAACCGAACCGTATAAGAACTCAACGAGATCGATAGAATATCATTTTCCCTCGAATAACTAGCACTCAGCGGTTAAGAAATCTCGCCTCTCCTCTCCGGCCATGCAGTTCAAACTCAGTTTTATCGCGGCTGCTCTCACTACTCTTTCGGTCACTACCCGCGTTGCGGCCGACGCTGCAGCCCCGCTCCTGAGCCCGCTAGCGAGTGTACCACTGGTCCCATTCAGTGCTGCCAAACGGTTGGGTGTGCCGCCACCCTTCCCGGTGCCTCCGCTATCCTTTCGCTTCTTGAAATCACCCTCCCGGATCCTGAAGTTCTCATCGGTTTGGTTTGTAGCCCTGAGGCCACGGTCGGCTTCACTGGAAGCTGGTTAGTCATTCTCAAGCGGTTTACTTATTTATTTGCACTCAGACAGACCTGTCATTTCCTTGTAGCTCCAATGTAGCTGTCTGTTGTGAGGACAATAATCATAGTAAGTGATGAAGAATATTCGTGATTTTATGTTACTGACCGAAGCACTACAGACGGCCTCGTCGCCGTTGATTGTGTTCCTGTGTTCTGAGCCGTGTTACGTCGTTTAAGCTCTGCTACGACTTGGGTTCATCTTAGTGCTGGTCTGCAGTCGGTGATCAGTCATGACTCATGTTCACTGAAAGCTAGTTATCAGTGTACACAGTTTCTTGTATTTGTATTGCTTGTTCGAACAATAATAAAAACCTTGAATTGCAGCCCAGATGAGAGAAGAGGTAACTACGTTTTCAGGATCACTTTGCGCCGATGGATGCGTGTTTGAAATTCTATTTTCCATTGGCCACTTCGTACCTGTTTTCACCTTCACTGTTATGATCTACAGTTCAAAAAGACAGTCGGAGCTGGGTCAAGGAAACTGAGATAGAGCATCGTTCATTGAAGGGCGTCATCGTGATGCAATCATCTTGAGAACGTTCGTCGTTAATGTTCAGGGCAAACAATGAGTGAATAGAATCACATAACTAGCCACTTCAGAGAACGGGAGCATGAAGTGCACGGCGCAGATAAGATGCTATTGACATTGAGAGGTACAAGGTTTGACAGGCTTTCGTCTCTGTGGCTCCTCCTACAACCGTTCATAGCCAGATCGATCATACACGCTCTAGACTTCGAAGTAGCTCTAGTAGAAACGGAAACAACACGACCGAGGTTGAAACATAGGAAGCGCTAACTTCGACCAATAGAACGAGGGTGGCAATTAAGTAAATGAACTATGACCTCAGTACGCTTCAACGACTGGACCTGCTTTGAAGTATGAGAGGATATACGGATAACAGGGTCCCGGAGCACATACAGCTAAGTTAATCTCCTCGGATATTTGAGCTCCATCCTCGTCCTAGAACCAGCTCCTTGCTAGATTCCTCAAAGTCCTCAGCATCTTGACGCTCCCCATCGTGCTATTCCAATCGAAAAAAAGATGTGACACGGTGAAAGTTGAACCTGTGGCGTTGCTACAGCCAGTTGGTCTTCTAGTTCTTCATCTTGCGAGTCATTTCAGATAAGCAGCAGCGACAGGCGTCATTTTATGCCAAAAATACCATCAGAGTTCCAAGCTTGTAATCAGCGTCCAGAGACCAGTCACCAGAATGCGAGAAAGACGCGAAACTAAACAGTGGCACTGGTAAACCGAAGAAACCTGTTCGGCTGCAACGGGCCGGTACTTTAGCGCTCTAACCTCTTTTTGTTCCCTTACTCGAGACGAGCTGAGGTTTTGTACTTGTACATCACCTGAGCCTCCTAATGTAGCCTAGCCAGCCAGTGCACAACGTGTTTACCCGCTCATTAATACCACTCTGCCAGACTACAGCTTTCAACAGACTGCACCGCCTATGCACTTGGTCAACTTTGGGTGCTTCAAACAAACTCGAACCCGCCTTCGGAGTTTGCAGTCAGTCAGCCATCCTCTCTACACTGACATCTCAAAGTTTTGTTGGACTGTCTTTGAATAAAAAGAGCAAATTTGAACGAGGCCGGAAGTTTCCAGGATTACTTCTAAACCTCTGGGGTTCGACAACTGCGTAGGCACTGCGTAGGCATCGCGCATCGCGCCACATCTTCATTCACTTCATGAATCCTGAATCCAATACTCCCGGAAACCCACTATTCCGAGCCTTGATGAACGGCCGAAGATCCAAAGTTCGTGCCGGTTTCCGAGTGTACTTTCCATGGTTTGAACCTGAGTGGTTCTTTGCGAATCATTGAGGTCTCCACAGCTGCCGACCTATGCGTTAATCAAACTGCGATAACGCTAGAACTACATCAGGACCGAAAATATCTCTCTTCTTCGCTATCAAGCTCTCATCGGGCTCCTCTCTTCTGTAATACTGCAGTACTGCACCGTTATTCACGCTGCATTCAATGGAAGTGTCCTATATATACACGTCTAATAATCTCGCGTCTCTCCTCATCTTCACTGTTACAGATAACAACTGCTATGCGATCTTTCAACATTGCTGTCTTGACTGTACTCGCATATCTTTGCGGTAGAGCTACCGTCGTATGTGCTCATATAGCTGCCTTCACGAGGGGGATGTACTGTCTCAATGTAACAACTTGCTCATCGGTCAAAAGTGTCCAGCTTACTGATTATCATTAGGGCACTACGGGAAACAACTTCAACTCGGAAGACCCCGTACTCCCATTGTACCAGCTCGAATTCGATCAGTGGTGGTGTGAGTTTTTCCTTTTTTCCCCAATGAAGATATCTTGACGATGCCATCGGGTTAGTCCATGCTGTCAATGGAGTGCGTCCCAACGTCACCTTTCACATCAGCGATTTTTGTGACCATCCCTACTAGTGCAACGAACGACCACCCGATCCAGGCGACGTTCTTACACTGTAAGCCTTGATATATATACTCGAGTACACATATCACATACGCTCTTGTGTTCAGACCCTCCGGAGACTCTGTAGTGCTCGAACTCGCGGGTAACCAAGGCTTCACTTCGTTTTCTTATAATGGGAAATTTGCGACTGATTGGCCGAATGGTGCGAGAGGCTGAGACTTTATTGAGATCGGTCTACTGACTTGTACCATGCAGGACAAACCTATCCTGACGACCTTGTGCGTGGTTCTTCGTCTCTCGCTCGAGCCCCTATCAACTGCTAAACTTTCGTTTTGAATAAAGGCCGATCCATCTTGCATCATCTCCCCGAATTGTTCGTCCGATTCGGTAGCGGATTCACATGTAACTCACGAATTCTTGATAGTACATGCACAAAATGAGTCAATGGCTGCAGGTACCGCGCTTAGTATCTCATATCAAGTAAGTCGGTTCGTAGAGGACCTATATTTTCGGAGCCGACGCAAAATAACTTCCTTCCTTCCTTTTTTTCTCTTCGCTTTCTCGGATCGCATTACAGTCAGATATAACCGAAGTGACTCCCGAGAACCTTGTGGTTATCAGTGTGGCATATGGGTAAATATGTGCTTACTGTTGTAGAGAGAGCATACGTTGATGGTTTGCTTATAGTACTCCTTTCAAACGTTTTGCTACGTACGATATTCCAGCTGGACTTCCTGCTTGCCCAGAAGGAGGATGCATCTGCGGTGTGAGTGCCCCGTCCGTTTTCCAGCGTTCACGTCGTCTTAACGCTTTGGGTTTCTGTAGTGGGGTTGGGTGCGTATACATCAGTCAAGTTAGACAGCTGATCTTCAGGCTAACACTAACCTCATAGATTCCCAATGGGTAAAAGACTATCAACAAAAAAGTCGAAAGTGTCCTCCTTACTAACGCTACATAACATCCAGATGCGGCGAACGAAATATGTACCACGAAGCTATTCGCTGCAACGTTACTGGGAATATAGGCACCAAGCCCCTTGCGACTCCCAGGGCTCCCGTGTGGTGCGAAGAAGACCAGAGCGCATGCATAAAAGGGCCAAAGCAGATGATTTACTGGAACCAGGCGAGCGGAAACAACATCGTCGTCCCGGCTGAGTATGATGCGTCTGGTGTTGAGTTGAAGAGTCCGAGGTATTCTGCAGTGTGCGGATTCGAAGATGGTTCGTGTTGTACTACTTTGATGGATGCTTTGAGATCTTATATCGCGCAGGTGCGCAGAGCGATATTTTTGATGATTATAGGTTGGGATTATCGCTACTTATTGGGAGTCTGGTTCAAGTTAACTCATTATTCGACACTAGTTCTTCCGCGGCTACACTTGTAGAAAGGTCTATTGAATCGGAACCTGTTTACGGTTCTGCTTCGACAATCGTTAATCCATCAATCTCTGCCCAGGTTTCTGATGATCTTACTCTGGTAGCGAGTTCTATTCGTCGCAGTCATCGCGCTATGAGGAAGGTTGAAAAGGAGAGTGGTATGTCTTAGGAAATCCAAAGTAAATCTAAAGTTTAAGTACTGCGATAGATTTCAAGTTCAAGACCTTTGTACTACGTATGTAACTGTATCCCAACTCTTGATTTTCTGCCTTTTCAATTCGGCACAGTCGAGCCTAACATTGCGAATGCTTACTACTTAGTACTTGGTACTAGTCTGTTCCTCGGCCTTCTGCCAGTGCTTATTCCAATAAAGCGATCTTCGACAACAGCTCCATCGTAGCCTTGATCTAATCGGCTTGGTGAGATCTTGAATGTGAATGCACTCGGAAGGCATGGATGGATCGAGGTCCCCATCCGTAACGCTCAAGCCCCAAGCCTGACGCACAAGTAGTGAGAACAAACGCTTTGCCTTTTGGATTTCAACGTCAACTCCGTAGTTCATAGCACGAGTTCATTACTATGTTTTGTTCCATAAACGAACTTGCTGCCTTTGACGCTCCTCCATCGCCAGGTGCTCATATCACTACCATTGTGAACCCCTAAAACCCTACTTGGGATGTTCTTAACGAGTCAGCGTCAACCTTGTTCCGAAGCACTTACCTGTAGCTGCTACTGAGCTCACAATGGTTCGGTGTCCTCTCGCGTCCAAGGCCTTCCATTCCTGACCGCAGTGTATCTCCAATTTGAGTATTCGCCGTTCAGTTTTACCACGTTTCTCACAGACGGTGCATCGTGTCTAGACAGAATGATTACAGGCAGGCCGCTTGGTCCCGGTCAGGCTTGACGGTGCTTGTGCACTAAGTAATATAAAGTATCAACGTTCCAACCCTGGGCGCGCTTAGCGATGTCGATGAGCTCGAGGCTCTTGGCGGTTACAAAACTCCGAGCTTTTCGTGTTCCAGCTTGCAAAGTCCTCTGTGGTTGAGCTTGTCACGTTTAGACTAGACTCTTAGAGGGTAATCTGGCTGAGAGACTGGAGTACGGACGCAGTACTTGATACGCAGCAGTGACGTTTAGTTACAGTCAGTTACGTCCGCCCGCGGCTAACTATGAAGCTGTACCTCAGTGCCTGAGACATTACTGCAACTTGAGTCATTGTGGCGTTGCTAGAATGGAGGTGTTCGTAACCAAGAGGAGGAGGAGGAGAGGGAAGAGTTTCAAGGTCGTCGCTGTTGTTTCTGCAGAGAGGAGATATCCTCGATGGAAGTACTGAAACAACAAGCTTTTTTTTCTTGTTGAACGCGGCAAAATTTGACCTTTGTTTTTAATCAAGATACGACTTATCTCCATTTCTCCATTTCTATGACGACTAAAGTATTATATACGGGGTTCTCTGATGCGATCAACGGGCTCCGGGCAGAAAACCCTTCTAAAGCGCTCCATCAAATTGTTGAAACGATAATTCCTTCTCTCTTTTGTACAGTCAAGACCGGTCGCGTCAAGTCTCTCTTTCGTGTTCTTCGAGCCCTTTTTATTATCCATAGTTAATCGGAGGCGGTCCACATTCGTTTTACAACTCTTTAGCCAACAACTAGCCGTTTCTTCAGCATTATGCGTTCTGTTGTTTTGGCTGCAGCGATTGGTTTATGGGCTGCCAGTGCCAATGCACACTTGGCCATCTTCACCAAGGGAATGTGGTGTCAAAATGTACGTCTTTTCGAACTATCTTTTCGCGTTTTCATTTTCTTATCGTCGTCTAAAGGGAACCGATGGAAACAACCTGAACTCTGACGATCCTGTTACTCCGTTATATGAACTTGAACAGGACCAGTGGTGGTGTATGTTCATCAATTTTTTCGTTGTTCATTTTACTCACTGTTTCCCTGGAACAGTCCATGCCGTCAACGGTGTAAGCTTCAACCAAATTTTACGAGCCATCTTCTCACTTCCGGCACTTTTTTAGTGTAACAACCGCCCTCCTGCTGACGGAGATATCCTCTCATTGTTAGTGTCGCGCGTTTCATAACGTGAACTACCGTTCTGAACGAATTTTCGACAGACCTGCAGGTTCCTCGGTCACAGTTGAGATCGCTGCCAACCAAGGGTACACTTCCCTTTCTTTCGGCGGGCAATTCGCATCTGACTGGCCGGATGGCCAAACCTATCCCGATGTATGATTAAATCCACACGCTTTCTCTGTTTCTATGCTTACCTCGGTGTTTTTTTACCTCCTCTTCAGAACTATGTCTGTATCCATAACGTCTTCTCTTCCTTCCATCCTCTTAATTTCCCTCTTCGTTATAGAACGTTCCGACGTGTATTACCACACCCAACAGTGAGTAGCGATTTTGTCGGATCGTTTTTGGGATGCTTATCAACCACCGCCCGCAGTGCACACTCAGAATCAGTCGATGGCGGGTGAGCGCATGCTTGTGTATACATCTGAAACCGCTTTACATGTCTAATGGCTCTACCTCTTTTTCTAGCTGGAACTGCGCTCGCGATCGCTTATGTGGTACGTTGGCGTTTTAGACTTACCATTCTTTCCGCTGATGATCATGCCCCTCTCTAGTCCGACATCGCCGACGTCACTCCCGAAAACCTTGTTGTCTTCTCAGTAGCTTACAAGTACGTTGAATTTTTCTCGTATCTCTTCGCGTAGATTGTAACATGCTTACGCTTGCGGTTCGTAGCACTCCATGGAAACGTATGACGACCTACGATATCCCTGCGGATATGCCTGCGTGCCCCGAAGGTGGCTGCATTTGTGGTGTGAGTGTCTGAATCTCCTGTATTCATCTATCCCGATCACTGATTGCTTGGTATTTATCCAGTGGGGCTGGGTGTGTACCGAAATTCATGAGAAGCAGTTGATATTCTAACATTTTTGTTATGGGAAATAGATTCCAAACGCGTGAGTCGCTTAATTAAGGTCTTTCTATCGTCTAATTGACCCCTCTCCATCCGTTTAGTTGCGGTCAGGCGAACATCTATCACGAAGCCATCCGATGCACCGTCACCGGAGCCACTAGTACCACCCCCGTCGGCACTCCTCAGCCTCCGGTATGGTGCGAGGACGATCCCAGCGCATGCGTCACTGGTCCCAAGCAGATGCTTTACTGGCACCAAGCGAGCGGCAACAATATCGAAGTGACTGGAACTGACTTGGCTGGAGAACTCAAGAGCCCAGCGTACAAGTAAGTTTTACCGATCTTTGTCTTCATACATATGTGTACCGCGTACTAACTACACTTGTTATCTAGCGCCAAATGTGGTTTTGCGGATGGTATGTTGGGATAGATGTTTATATCAATGTTATATTGTCACTAATACTGGTATTCCGTTCTAGGAGCGCAAAATGATATTTTCACTGGGTCCGGAACGGTTTCGCCGCCACCTTCCTCTTCTGCGGCGTCTCAATCTTCCTCGTCGGCCACGACTTCATCGACTGCGGATTCGAACGAGTCTTCCTCCTCCTCCGATAGCTCCAGCTCTAGCGCAACTTCCGCCGCGAGCTCCGACTCCAGCGCCACTTCTGCTGCGAGCTCTGACTCCGGCTCATCCTCTGACGGCTCCAGCCCCACCTCCGACGCCGCTCCTACCCCAACCCCCAACTCCAATTCCGACCTCTCCAATTCCGACTCCTCCGACTCGGGCTCCAATTCCGATGCGCCCGACTCTTTCCCCAGCTCCATTCCCAGCTCTCTGACCTCCTCATCAACCATCTCTGCTGAATCTCTGGTAGCTGTTACGGCCGCCGCGTCTTCAACTACAACTACTTCTACTTCCACGACAACCGATACAGCTGCCTCGTCCTCCTCGCCCACTCGTAACTGCAAACCGAGGAAACGGAGTGAGCCGGTCGCAGAGCGCAGAGCTGTAGACCATAGAGCTGTTTCGGCCCACCGCAGGAAGGCTCATCAACGTCTTGGGTTTGATTAGGAAGATTTAGGAGAGTAGACGGAGCGAAGGTCCTTGAGGTCCGAACCGCACTTGTCTCGCGTCTGTGGCGCAGGAAGCGACAAGCCAAAATACAAAAGCTCGAAAATTCCGTTCATTTACAATGATATCCCTCGTTTATACATGCATAGTCCTCGTTCGTTTGTTTGTACATTCCCTAGTTTGCTTGGTTTGCTTGTCCTACCCGATGCTCATATTTCGATGTTTTTTACCATTCGTTTCCGACGTATGTAGATTCGTACGTCTATCCGTCCCTCCTGTTGGTGTGATATGCATCCATGTCCATGTCCCTGTCCTGTCCCTATACCTCCATTGCTCCTTGACTCTTCGCTTGCTTCCTTTCTTTTTCTCCAATGCGAAGATTGATATCATTACTCGCTCCCTTGTAGCTAGTCACAGGTAGGGCTTTGTTGGATCGATAGTCAAGGCTGGTTGGTATTTTTGTTTCTGTTTCACTCCTCCATACCCATTTCTTTCTTCTTTTGCGTGCTTGCGTGCATTTGTAATGGCTTGGTTTTGATACCCTTGGCTTATATTGATGCTTCCCTTTTCTCGCTGTTTTCTTGTTTGCCCTCTGCTGTTCCATGGGAACTGGTCTCGAAGGACTTCTCGCTGCAACGCTTGTGCCCTGGATGGCTTGTTGTTAAGCTGGTGAGACTGGTGAGGTTGGTGTTTTGATGTTTTTAGATGTTAAGATGTAACGCATACATGGTCCCCTTCATCCTCATTCCTCTTTCCCTCCCGCACATACCCGTATTGTGCTCTTTGCATTACCCTTTGTGTGCTGTTGGAAATATATGGATTCGGAGTTGTGTATACCTGATGGTGTGTCTGGGTCTATGTCTAAAAAATGTTAGTGTAAGACTATAAGTAGTTTAAATGGGTTTGAACAATTGTATTGTTAAGAGAAGGTATATGTGTAGTGTTAAGGTAGGATGGCAATTTGAGAGAGTCTGAAGTTAGGAACTACTGGGCTGTGACGGTAGTCACACGAAGAGATACTCGGAATGACAGGGATAGCGCTGGATTCAAAGTAAACTAATCTCTATCTACGTACAATCGAGTCTTATATAGGGTGGAAGGATCGGTCCGGCGGGGATTGATCCGTACTGTTACATACGCCCTCCTGGTCTACGAAGAAGACCACACAAAAGTCGAGAGTAAAAGTAAGTAAGCAAAAAATGTGACGAATTTTAAGTGCGTGGAGCGCGTTATGTGAATTTTTATTTAAAAGTGGCAAGTAAAGAAAGAAATAGTGTTTTAAAAGAGCACCAACTCTGAGCCGAACTAAGCAGCTTTGGACTTCCCTTTAGAAGATTCCGCCTTCGGCTTGGGAGCATACAGAAGGCCACTTCACCTAGGCAAATAGATTGAGTGTGGATCTCGCTGACGTTGTCTCCTTGAATAGGGAGAGGAACGTCGCTACCAACGTCAACAGTTGTTGGGTTTAATCCGATCTGTACCTTGTATGTATATATCCAAGGTGTACCCAGAATAATATCGTAGTTTGATACATTTGCAATATTGAAGTAGTGCGGGGCATTAATTTTCTGATATTTCAGATTTACTGTAGTCCCGCAAAGGATTCTCGAACGTGATCCTTGGATAGCAAGATGCAAAGGTAAAGGTGTAGGCATATATTTCTTTTCCACCTTCAATTGATCAGCTAACTGGGTAGACATAAAATCTCCCAGTGAACCTGAGTCAATTAACACACGCGCTGGCCTATCATTAATTTTTACAACTATCACAATAGGTCGGGGAACAAGACGCCCAACGCTCTTCACAATTCCAGAGTTGCGTTGTAGACCTGGATAGGTATGTGGTTCAATATATGAACTCGCAATACTTGTGACGTGCACTAATCCATTTCGTTCTTCCCAATGCAGGTTTCCAAAGAGCAAATGGAGATTTGCATCTGAATATTCAACAAATCGGTCCAATTCACGTTCGAACCCGCCCTCCGGCGCGCCGTATAGAAATCCTGGAAGGAACTCGTATTCAACGGGTCCCCTAAGTCGGTTAAGGAGCTCATCATGGGCTACCTTCAACCGTTTGTTATACCAATCTGGTAAGTTAAAATCTGGATTCAGTAAAAATTCTACTGATATGCGTGTCTTGAAGTCATGACCTTTGTCTTCAATGATGTACAATGAAGGTACTTCCGGGTCAACGTAAACATCATAATTATGTCTACTAGTATATTCCGGATTGTCAAAGTCAGGAATAAATGGAACGTGGCGGGCGAGCATATTTCTCGCCGCAACAGCCAGTACGTTCCCCATTCTGGGATAGTCCATGTCCTCGAATTCAGGTAAGCTTGCGTCAATGGCACAAACTTCATTCCAATGGTCCCCCGGGACAAAGCTCGGGCGGCATACTAACCACATTGGAATATGGTGTTTTAGATTTCGAAGATGGTGAAGTACCACAAGTGACTGACCACTCTGCGTGTGCCAAGCTGAAAACCGAGTGTATCCCGGCTCAAGTAATTTACTGTCTCCCAGGAAAGGCTGGCTAAGCTCAAGCCGGTCTTCAACAGCACGAGCCATCAGTTCCCCCTGACGGCGACGTGACCAGTTAAGTCTCCTAGCTTCTCGGAATGCCTTACGCTCAGCTGACTGTTTCATACGCTGATAGTGGAGGTCTTGCTCCGCAATAATTTTGGATAAACGCTTATGCCACCAGCCCACTAAGTCGAACTTGGTGTTTTGTAACTGCGTAAGACTTAAACGCTCACTGCAGACTCCAACTTCTTGGTCCGTAAAATCATAATAAATTTCAGATCCAATACGCAACTGACATACAAGGAAACGTTCTAGTGGATCCTCAACTGGAGGCATTCGGCTCTTCGGATAAGCCGGTATTCCACAGGTGAGTACAAACATTATTCCTTGCTGGTACACATCACTGATTTTTCTACTTTCAAGGCAATGTGGTGAGTTAATCTCACAGTCAAGAAGCTGAGCCCGCTGCCCCGCATACCACGCGGCGGGCCGAAACTCTGGATTCAACAAAGTCTCAGTTGAGATTAGGAGCTCTCCATAGTTGGAGTCCTCATCAAGAATAGCATAAGTATCTGTATTTTTCTTATAGACACTGAAGCGGTAAGAAGACTGCGATCCCCAGTAAATTTCATCACCAGGGTACGGTGCATAATGATTCAGTATGAATGTAGTAGTCAAACTACTAATAAAATCACTAATGCGATTATGCCACCGCTCAGGTTCGACCTTCCCGTGCAAAAAGAAGTTCAACCAGGGTGTTTCAGGATATCCAAAGATATCTTTAGCAGCGTCCGCGAATGAATATTTGGGTTTGCCGTCTTCCCCTACTGTGAAACGGATAGAATCTATTGGCGAGTCAATCTCTGATTGTAGCTCATTGTCAAATTCACCGTCTTCACTCTCAGAGTTGGAGACGCATTGGAGGGAGGGCATCCCCTTGTATTAATTGTCATCTCCGTACTCAGAGTCCGAGACATACTGGAGTGGGGGCATTCCATCCAAGTCTGATTCAAGTTCACCATCCTCGCCTTCCGGTTCGGAGTCTGTACACTGTGGCCAGAGGTCAGAGCTGTGTAAGTTGACCTTGGAATCTGACTCGAAGTCAAATTCGTCGTCCTCCTCGCACTCGGAATCAGAGACATATTGGAGCGGGGGCATCCCGTCCTCATCCTCAATATACTCCATAGGCGTTGAGGCTAACAATGGCGGCAGTGAGCTATTCTCACTCTCCGAACCAAGGGTAGGTTCTGGGGTAGGTGTCGCAAGACTGGTACAGCTTGCAGAATCGGAATTGGACAAGTCCTCAAACCCAAGTGTCTCATAGAACTCATTGCTGAACGGGCCAAAGTGCATCATATTCAAAGTAAGTTCTGTTGCCCCCTGCGTTGTATCCACAAGCTGAGCAAGTAACTCCGATGACTCCTCAGTCAACGGAAATTGCATTCCGCGCGCAGATAAGCCTGGTGGTCTGCTCGCACCTGAGCTTACCATATTATTCTGCAGGCAGTTATGTGCTAAGTGACCCGGCTGGCCGCACTTATAGCAGTTGCCATCAGATCCCTTGGAGTAGAGCCTCCGTTATGACTATATGGTCGATTATTCTGACCAGGATGCTTACCACCGTTACCAGGTCGACTCTGTTGGTGTCAGTTATCCTGGTTTCGGTTATGGTAGTTGTTGCGGTTGCAATCCGCACCATGGCTTGTCTGTGCAGTACTTGCTCCAGACTGTTCAACACTCCTCTGAGAAGGTTTAGATGAACCCGAATTAAAGTTACGGTCATCGCATTGGTAAGTATGATTCTCCTTGAACTTAACAAAATTTTTAGATTTACGCTGACTGTTGTCACCGCCAGAACGCTGATAATTCTGGTAACTTGATTTTGAGCCCTTCTTTGGCGCCGAATTAGAGTTAATGTGATTTTCCAGATCAGCAAGTTCAATCAATTCAGCTTCATGAGCTATCTTTTTCCATGAATGAACGTCTTTGCTCAGCTTACTGCGCTGAAGCTTGTATCGGATATGACTGCTAAGTCCATCCCAAAGTTTTACAACCTTTTCACGTTCACTGATTTCGCCAACGGAATATGATAGATTTTCGAGCTCATGAATATATTCGGAAACTCTACGGCCATTCTGATAACAATGGCATAGCTTCCGGCGTTGTTGTTTGTGGTAGTCCAATGGGAAACAGTAGTTAAACAAGCCCTCGAAGAACTTGGACAAGGTCCATTTACTATGATTTTTCGCTACTTTCTGAATGAAAAATTTCAAAGCATTCCCTTCCAAGAAATTGGATATGTAAAAGACTTGTTCATCTTTTGGAATTCCCCCGGCTTTGCAGTACGCAGTGCACTGCATCATAAAGTGCTGGTACTCATCCGCATCAGGTTCTCCCTTATACGGAGAAGGGGAAATTGGTTTCATGTTGCATTTCACCTTTTTGGATTTACGCTTCTTTGACTTACGCCGATTGGACCTAGTGGTCTTGGACTTGCGGCGGTTGTGCCGCCGGCCTCTCCTCGAGCTCCCAGAGCTTCCAGAGGAGGTATCTGAATCCGATTCGGAGCTATCTCCGCTAGAGTCTGACGGTGGTGAGTCCTCACTGTCTGAACCCAAACTAGGAGTAGAAGGAGATGCATCCGATTCAGAATCAGAGTCTCAGGCTGTACTCTCATATTTACGAGAAGTTGATTTTAACCTCATTGTCTTTGCCAGAACATTATTGGTTGGCAGTCAGTCAGACGGCTGGCCAGAGACACCCCTACTGTGACGCGTAGAAGGTGTATCGGCCCTACCACTAATGACTTCCTTAATCCTTTTCTGGTATTTGGAGGAAATTGGTTTAAGCATGTCTTTCAATGCTTGCTTTGAAGAAATTTTATCTGACTTCTTAATTTCCTTCACAGGCTCATTATCTGACGAGCTCTCACTGTCCGAGTGAGCGGCCAATTTAGCCTTATGGGCCTTTGCTTTCTGTGAGCCGTTTCTCCTCTTTCGGAGATTTTTCTGATCCTTGTGATCAGACTCGGAAGAGGCTAAACTAGCCTTCCGAATGGCGTTCCAGCCATCAATTGCAGCTTTCTGCGCTGCAACGTTAAGCTCAGAGTCACTTATCTCATTGTTATTGTCAATGAATTTCCCTTTGGCTACGTAGGAAGGACCGGGAGCCGGAGTAGGAGAGGAACGGCGTGGAGCTGTAGTTCTATTAACCATAGCGTTCCTCTTCTGCACAAGCTCACGTTGAGCAGGAGTGAGGGTGTTCTCAGCGGCACGAACAGTAGCAACCTGCTCCTTAGAAAGCTGAGTAGGCTTAAAAAATTCCTTCCTGAGCTTAAAATCCTTAAGATTTTCAAGGCTTCTGGCTCGACGGGGGTAAACTACCTTCGTCCAAGGCGCATGTGCGCCATTGTCATCAAATGAATCACTAGATATGGATCCGAACACAAATTTAGGATTTTTATTCAAACCCGTATCTTTAAGTTTAACAACTTTATTAACAGAGTCAGCCTCGTAATGAGAGCTGAACTTGGAGGCGCTAGCATCCACTACAGGAGCACTGAGCATGATAGAGCTGGGGGCCTTGGGCCACCCCCCACTGAGTTCACAGCGGCGAGTGACCCCGTAGCGATCCCCCAGCCGGAGCTGGAGTTGCTACAGAGCGACTTAAGGCCTCAGCCTGCGCGGCTGCGGAGATGTTAGTATCCACAGCGATGGACTTATCTTTTGGGTCTGGTTTAGTCACACCGCTATTACCAGAGCGCGTTATTAGGCCTAAAATCGGCCTAAGGCGTGTAACCGTACATTTTGACACTTTGTACGTGTTATACAATGCAATAAGAGAGTTATACGGAGCCCGAGCGTGATAGCTGTTGCCGAGGCAAAGAACTTAACAATAATACTCAGCGAGCCGTGAAGGTACGCCCACAAGCGTAGCCTAGAGCCAAGCTAGCGAGGATACCTGGGCTGCCCGGAGATGTAACGCTAGATCGTCAATCTAGTTATACCCAAAGAGTGTAGACTCTCTAAACTACAGGACATCACGAAGCGGGATAAGTACTAAGCCAACGCGTTACTCGAGGGAAGGAATTATGAGGGAAGGCATCCCTCGCACTAAGACCCCCAACAAGCTATGTTAAGATGTGGACTTTACAGTCCGTAACAATGGACCAGAACGATCCCGAGGAAAACCGTAAAGATCTATTCGCGGCACCGGTCGCAACCGTGAGGACGGTAGAAACATGCTTAGCGGTCCTATGGAAAGCTACGCGCCGGGATAGCCTTGGCAAATCGAAACATTTGATCTTAGAAATCATACACGGAAGGTCTTATCCGTTAAAGCCGACTATCGGGAATCACTTGTACATACTCAGTGCAGTTGCTCGAGATTATCATAAGTGGTGTCGTTGGAAAGCTAGATAACAGGCCTTCTCGAGAGAATGTTAATCACACTCAGGATGGACAGAAGTATCCGAGGAATAGAATGAAACTCACCCAAGGGAAACCGGGCGGCGAGTGATCATGAAGCGCAAAGGTACTACTGACCCCGGAGAATTGTGGAGTAATCGGAGAAACCTCGCTCGGATCAAAACACTCTAAAACTGTGTTAATCCTCACGAAATCATATTTTACCTCTGATATATACCCAAGAATGGACTATTTCTTTATCGTGTGTACCATATATAGGCTGGAGTTTCCTTTCCGAGCCAGATTCCTCTGTTCCACTCTCTTTCCGTCTCTCTCCATATCTGTTTCATCTATTTTTCGTATTAAACTCTCTCTACTCGGTATATAAGCCAGATATATTTATTCAATAAGACAAGTTTCTTGCCCTCGACTTGACTGCTAAGACCAGTGCTCCGTAGAACGTCCCCATGGGATCAGTAGCGTGACGCCTCCTGACTTGGTTATCTTAAGAAAGTAATAACTTCACGCGCTTCGCAAAGCCCATTTATATCTTGATCAAATTTAAGTGTGTAGAGTTCTCTCGAACTCCAGATCAACTCAAATCTAGTTGCTTCCTTAGAGGGGACGGCTTCTAGTAAGGGATTATTTGGCTCCAGAGTGAGGGTTCCTTAGTTGACTTCTTCACAAAGTTAGACGAGCCACTAAGATTGTGGTACGAGTTCCTAGTGATTAAGTTCACTCACAATATTGTAGCTTGGCCCAGAGTTTGGTCGAGGACTTTACGGCGTCACAGCAGCTAGTGCCAGAGTTTGCCTAGGGTTGTTGACAAACCTCGAGATTACTATTCTAGCTAGAGCCAGAGTTTGCCTAGGAGAATCTTAGTTTCGTTGTATTGGTTTTGGTTTTGGTTAATTGATTTGGACATACACACCTGGTTCCCTCGTACACTCGTACACCCCAACTAGGCTTCTCTCGACTTAGTTCTAAGAGTTGTCTAAGCTTAGGGCCTGTTCGGCAACATGAATCTAGATTTTGTTGGGATTTTGCCAGGTATTGCCACCATATAAAAAAAGCCATCAAACATTTGTAAGTATTACTCAGATCAGCTGATTGAGCGCTCTGTGTAAACGCGCATGCTGTCAGCTGCTGTCAGATGTTTCTTCTGTGTTGAGGTCAACACCCCGCTCGATGCTCAGACATGCCCGCCGCTCTCAAATATAATTTTCACTTTAGGCTTCACTAACCTGGACAATATAGAGAAACAGAATCACTTTTCCAATAACGTACAATTACATTAAATTTGAAAGATGATGGCAAGAACGCGTTGGTCACTGGGTGGCATTGCTGAGAGTGGTCGGGATGACTTGCGGGAACGTCGGTCAACAGCCTCAGGAGTTATGTCATTTTATGTCATTTCCAAAGACCCATGGCGACCGGCCAGCTGATCCGAGCCTTTTATATTAAATGTTCAAAATTGAACAAAATCCAGATTCGTGTTGCCGAACAGGCCCTTAGTTACCCACGTTAGCGCTACAGTCTTGAACCTGGAGCAGTCGCGCGCGTACATCCGATATTACAAAGCTTTCCCTCGGGGAATCTCTGACAACCCGCCCTCGCTCCCTTACATATCGATAGTCCGGTTAGGTGCGGTAGTGTTTTTGTTAGGTTGTTTTATAGCACCTTTCGCATACCTACACGTAAATACCCAAATAGCGTGTTGTACTGGTTTTGTGTTTGAGGGATTTGATTGTTGGGTTGTTTGGGAGCCATTTGTGAGGTTCCTGGTTGTAGTGAAAATAAAAACACAGAGAGATAGAGAGAGAGAGAAAGCAGAGAGTAGGTCAAAGTCGGAATTGCCCAGGAGATCAAGCTGAGAGGTATCCGGAAGCGTCGACCAGAGAAAAGTTTTTGTTAGAGTTTTTGTAGTTGCTGGTATGTCAAAAATATGTGACGGTAGTCACACGAAGAGATACTCGGAATGACAGGGATAGCGCTGGATTCAAAGTAAACTAATCTCTATCTATGTACAATTGAGTCTTATATAGGGTGGAAGGATCGGTCCGTCGGGGATTGATCCGTACTGTTACATGGGCTTTGCATAATTGAGTGAACATCACGATTTTTTTTCTTTTTTTGGTCTGGCCGGAAAATGATTTCCATATCCGCATTTGAGGTGTGATGTGACTGCAATCTCATTTCGTCGTATCGACGCCTCGCATATACAATGATCTCAAACGCTGGTACACCTACGAACATATCACCATCTGAGACTGCACTACTCGAGCTCACTGTTCTGTTGGCCCATTTGAAGCTGAAAAGGCTAGGATCCACCTGAAGTTGCACAGGCTCGCAGCCTCGCTCATAAGTACACAATGTTGAAATGGGTTGCATCCCTGTATCGACTGTTGTTCAAATTTATGAAGCCGTATTCATTGGCTGCCCATGAGGGTTCAAACGTGCATATCTCTTCCTCGGCTATTGTAGAGAACTACCTTTAACCCAAGCTTTAACCTTGGCCTAGAGGCACAATGGCGGAACATGCTAGGATGCTGGAAAGCATGTATTTGTATATCTAACGATAGTAGAGCGTACATGTAGACAACAGCTGCGAGGTACAGGCAAAGCTCATGTAACACTAGAGCAAATAAATCACAGTAGTATCACACGAAGTGGGGGATTTTAGAGAGGTGCGAGAGAACCGTTGTAACTTGGGGGTTTTGATTCTGTAGAACCTATTGTACTTAGAATAAACTACCGACTTATATACCTATCAAAGTCGTATTACTATAAGTAGATAATTAGCTAATTCTATCAGGTAAATGAGGAACGGATAAGGAAGTGTTGAGCGCCTAAGTCACGATACTGTTACAGCTCAGTTGTAGAACAATGAGATTGTCACATCACACCCTAAATGCGGATACGGAAATCATTTTCCGGCCGGACCGAAAAGAAAAAAAATCGTGATGTTCACTCAATTATGCAAATCCCAGTAATTTACATATCAAAATTTTCATTCTGCACATGCAATAAGTATTTAATGTCTTAATGTCCAAAAGAGAAATGACTGAGCTACAATATCAATAAACTTAGACAACCATACAAACCCATCACATATCCCCAACCAGTTCAGTCACCCACTTTTTTAGTCTAATGAGCTTACACTTTTGTTACTAGTGATCCCCTTCGGGCTCTTTGGACGTAGCTTGCGTATCATGAAAATACATAGATATTTATGATTTATCAGAGAAAGAAATAACAAAATTTAGGTGTTGTTGTTGCTGACTTTACATATACCTACGTGATAGTTGTTGCTTCGAAATTGGTGAAAAACTAACCGATGGGCATGAACTGTACCTCTGGACTGAGTCTCCACCATGCCAAGGTAACAAACACCATCTTTATCTACGACGTAAACATATGTCGGCTGGAAGGAAACATTACTGTATAACTACGACCATATGCTCGCGGGGGTCAAGGCATTACGCATGGTTTTTGCAAGGCTTTTGTTGAGCATCATGCTCAAGGTCCATCGTTATGCATTACGCATAGCGCTATATGCGTAAATGAATAGGCGGGCCGGAGGCCCGCTGCAAAAATTTGTGATGTTTCAAGAAATACCAAGCTCGGACCCTCCTGTTACACATTATGGATTGCAAAATCCCTTATGCTCAGGGGGTCCTGTTACGCGTTACGGGAGCATCTGGTTGTAATTATACAGTATGTGACATATTACTTTCACCTGCGAAGATGAATACAATATGTGAACATGGGAAGACAAAGATAATGAAGAATGCACGCGCGCTTACTTCAAAGACATATACCATCAGATGGACGTGGGAACTCGGAACAGAAATAAATGAGAGTGCAAGGAACATAGCAAGCTACGTCACATTGACCTGACTAAAAAGACCCAGAATCCTGGGCTTATCCTTTGGCCTAGGTCATGACCTACTGTCCAGGTCAAGACCTAGGTCAGGTTGGTCTAGGACATGGCCAAGGGTAGGGTAGGGGATGGTGTACCAGGGGTGGGGGAGTGTGAGGGGGGAATGGGAGACCTGATGTGAGGGGAGGAAGACCAAAGGCAGGTAGGCAGGTAGGTGACCTAGGGTTGAATAGGGTATGCTTTGTGAGGGGATGGGTAGGGGAGTGTAGTAGAGTGTCTGGGAGGGGTAAGGGAGTGTCTGGAAGAGATAGAGAAGTGTGTGTGAGTGTAGGAGGAGGGATACCAAAGAACAGGATGACCAGGAAAGGGAGGACAGGTGCTTGGGATGATAAGGGAGGCTGTGTTAATGGATACCTGGGGAGAGGGGCAGTGGAATGATTTAGATCCTGTGGGAGAGATCAAAACAATCCTTAAAGGGATTGGGGAATTGTTTCTGAGGGTGGCTGCAACATGGCAGGGGGTCTTATAGGGCACCCTTAGGTATGTGGAGTAGGCAGAGCAGGAGGGTTAGAACCACTTGCTCTGGGCAACTTGGTTTTGACCTGAGTGAACTTGGTCTTGACCTAGATCAGGTTGGTCTTGACCTAGGTCAACTTGGTCAGAATCAACACAGTTGTACGTTTGAGCATCACATGACCTTACGGGACTTTATATAAAGTCCCGCAATTTCGTTTCACTTCCCCATTCCTCCCAGGTAAGTTCTATCCCCACAAACATGAATGTACTTTCAAATAATAGTGTATATCAATGTACTGTACTTGTAAATATTAATGTTAGTGTAGTTACTTCTGTAAGTCCTCAGAGTATGCACAAAAGACTGCCGCGGGACCTCATTAAAGGCCGCGTGCAACTACATTATGTACTGCTATACTAGTATTAATGTTGTTGTTATAACTAATAGTAGTAGTAGTTAATTTTTCCACCACCGCTACTAATATGTTACAGCTTGTGCAATATATAGAATATTCCCACGAATGTGCATGAATGTGCGGCCTTGGGCATTCGAATGCACATTTGCATGAATGCATTCATCTCCTAAGAGGTCATTTGAATGCAAATATGGCCTTCTGAGGGTCCATATTTGCGCCGTGAATGGCGAATACATTCAAATGCCCATTGTGCCCATCTCTATGGTGTGAGGACAGTCCCAGCGCATGCGTAACCGGTACCAAGATGCTCTACTGGCACCAGGCTAGCGGCAACAACATCAAAGTGACTGGAACCAACCTGGCTGGAGAACTCCAACCAACTTCTTGGAGCCATTCACTTTGGATGACACTGTGACGTTGCCAATTCCTGGAATCTGGAATTTCTCTCCCGCCACTGCACTGCTCCCTGTTTGGCCCGCAATATTTTGGTATTGCGCTATCTTGGATTTCTTCACCCAGCAATGCTCTGATGCCGCTGAATCCAAGTAGATTCTGGGTTGGCGTTGATAGCTGGGTACATCACTATTGCATACAGTGCATTTGACGAGGCTAGCTACAAGGGAACATGTAACAGGTATGTTGCTATCTACACTAATGTTCTCCCCTGACTGACATTCAATGTCTAGAATGGAAGTGCCATATCTGTTGGGTACAGTATCAGGGGATTGCATTGTGATAGGTGTAGTAGTATCAAACATACCCGGCTTGGTGTCAGTGAGGTTGGCGTATAGCTCAGTGGGACTGGGATCAGTTCTGATGTAGACATTGGAAGCAGTGGTAGGTGGAATTGTTGAGGGCACTGGAGTTGGAGTTGTTGTGATTGATGTGGCACTTGTGCCAGGGGCATTGGTCTTGTTATACCTCCAGCCTTTTGGTCCTTTTCCTTCAGCACCGCCTCTCTTCTTCCAGCACATCTCAATTGTGTGACCGAGTTTTCCGCACACTGGATTTGAGCAGATTGGGCGTGTTCCTGATTGGGTTTGGCTGCGGCATGAACTGCGTTTGCTCTAGTAGCCATTAAGACCTTGACTTTTGTCTGCTCATTTTCCTCCTCCTCCTGACGCCTCTTCTTATTCAGCCAGAAAGCTTCAAGATGAGTGAAGGCATTGGCGCTAGATGTTCCGGGTGTGTGCAACGTTGTGAAATCCCAAGACTTGGGAAAGGAGTTGAGAAGGATGGTTTGAAACTGGGAATCAGAGATGCTAGACCCAAGGTCTCTAGTGTCCTTGACAAGGCGGTGCAGCTTTTTGGCATGCACCTCGTAATCTGTTTCCTCTTCCATCTTCTCACCACGTAGGTGGTCTTCAGCAATCATCATAAGCTGGACAGTCTTGGAGCCAAGCTCCTTACTGAGATAAAACCATATATTTGCTGCAGAGTCATTGTTGCCTATTCCCAATCTGACAGGGTCTTTGGTATTGTTGACAATTACACTGGCAACCCAGCGATTGCATCGTGAGTATGCCACTCTTTGTATGAAGGAGTTGGGCTGGTGAGTGGAGTGCTTTGGGTTTGGGGGTAAATGGGAGTGATGTAGGCAGCGGAGAGGTTGGTATTTGGTGGGCATAGGATTGCTCCTCTGAGATATCCACCTAGTCCTCTTGCTCCAACCGCAAGTTCAACTTGGCGTTTGAAAGGAATCTAATTCTTTTGCCCCATCAGTCATTCATCATCTCTGAACATTGGTGGATTTGGCAAGTTGCCGCTTGACATTTCTCTCTAGACAATATTTGGGTGTTTACGTGTAGGTATGCAAAAGGTGCTATAAAACAAACTAACAAAAACACTACCGCACCTAACCAGACTATTGATATGTAAGGGAGCAAGGGTGGGTTGTCAGAGATTCCCCAAGGGAAAGTCTTATAATATCGGATGTACACACATGACTGCTCCAGGTTCAAGACTGTAGCGCTAACGTGAATAACTAAGCTTAGACAACTCTTAGAACTAAGTTGAGAGAAGCCTAGTTGGGTGTACAAGTGTATGAGGGAACCAGATGTGTATGTCCAAATCAATTAACCAAAACCAAAACCAATACAACAAAACTAAGATTCTCCTAGGCAAACTCTGGCTCTAGCTAGAATAGTAATCTTGAGGTTTGTCAACAACCCTAGGCAAACTCTGGCACTAGCTGCTGTGACGCCGTAAAGTCCTCGACCAAACTCTGGGCCAAGCTACAATATTGTGAGTGAACTTAATCACTAGGAACTCGTACCACAATCTTAGTGGCTTGTCTAACTTCGTGAAGACGTCAACTAAGGAACCCTCACTCTGGAGCTAAATAATCCCTTACTAGAAACCATCCCCTCTAAGGAAGTGACTAGATCTGAGTTGATCTAAAGTTCGAGGGAACTCTACACACTTAAATTTGATCAAGATATGAATGGGCTTTGTGAAGCACGTGAAGTTTATTACTTTCTTAAGGTAACCAAGTCAGGAGGCGTCATGCTACTGATCCCGTGGGGGCATTCTACAGAGCACTGGCCTTAGCAGTCAAGTTGAGGGCAAGAAACTTGTCTTATTGAATAAATATGTCTGGCCTATATACTGAGTAGAGAGAGTTTAATACAAAAAATAGATGAAACAGATACAGAGAGAGACAGAAAGAGAGTAGAACGGAGGAATCTGGCTCAGAAAGGAAACTCCAGCCTATATATATGGTACACGTGATAAAGAAATAGTCCATTCTTGGGTATATATCAGAGGCAAAATATGATTTCGTGAGGATTAACATAGTTTTAAAGTGTTTTGATCTGAGCGAGGTTTCTCCAATTACTCCACAATTCTCTGGGGTCAGGAGTACCTTTACGCTGCATGATCACTCGCTGCCTGGTTTCCCTTGGGTGAGTTTCATTCTATTCCTCGGATAGTTCTGTCCATCCTGAGTGTAATTAACATTCTCTTGAGAAGGCCTGTTGTCTAGCTTTCCAATGACACCACTTAGGGTAGCCTCAAGCAATGGTGCTGAGTATGTACAAGTGATTCCCGATAGTCAGCTTTAACAGATAAGACCTCCTGTGTATGATTTCTAAGATCAAATGTTTTGATTTGCCAAGGCTATTCCGGTGCATAGCTTTCCGTGGAATTGCTAAGCATGTTTCTACTGCTTCATCAGGAAAAGCCTGTTTTTGCATAGGTGACCCCAGAGTGGCCTAAAGCAAACTAGATGACCTATGAATCCTATGGTGTCCTAGGAATTTGGGCTCGTCCCTTGCCAGTCAAGGCTCTTGAGGATTCCCTAGGGTATCCTAGGCAAGCCCAGGGTTTGCCCAGGCTTGCCCAGGTGTTCCCCAGGAGCACCTGGGCAAACCTGGGCAAACCTAGGCTTGCCTAGGGAATCCTCAAGAGCCTTGAATGGCAAGGGACGAGCCCAAATTCCTAGGATGCCATAGGATTCATAGGTCACCTAGTTTGCTTTAGGCCACTCTGGGGTCACCTAGGCAAAAAAGGCTTTTCCCATAGTCCTTGTTCATTTGTTTGTACATTCCCTTGTTTGCTTGGTTTGCTTGTCCTGCCAATGCTCATATTTCGATGTTTTTTACCATTTGTTTCTGACATATGTAGATTTGTACGTCTATCTGTCCCTCCATTCACGTGTGTTGGTGTGATATACATCCATGTCCATATCCCTATCCCTATATCTCCATTCCACCTTATATTACCCTTGACTCGATAGTCAAGGTTGTTGAGCAGTGGACCAGATGGAGGGGGAAGCATGAAGCTAAAAGACAAAGATAAATATATAATCTTAGTGGTGGTAGGACACTATAAACTATACCTAAAAGACAAAGATAAATATATACTATCAAAGTATATCAGTATGAAGTAAGGTAAAGTCTAAATAAGAGAATACTCACATCTTAGTGGTGGTAGGACACTAAGATGTGGCGATGAGTACCGGGATCCAGTGGATCCAAGTTAAAGTTTGGCATGGATTCCCACAGATTAAACCTGGGGGGCCGTTGAGAGCTGGCATGTCCATCCTTACCCTGAGCATTTACATCAGCTTTGTTCTCGAGGAGAAGCTGGATAATATCCTTGTTTCCTTGCAAGGATGCTGCCAGGAGTGTATTACCATATGGTCCCCCTTGTGTATTTACATCTGCTATGTGGTTCAAAAGAAGTGGAACAATATCCTTGTCTCCCTGGAAGATAGCTGCTTGGAGTGCATTCCGATACTGTCCCCCTTGGGCATTTACATCAGCTTTGTGCTCCAGAAGAAGCTGGACAACAGCCTTCTTTTGCCACCAATCAGGAGACAAGCAAACTGCCTGTAGTGCACTCCCATACTGTCCCCCTTGGGCATTTACATCAGCATTGTACTGCAGAAGAAGTTGAACACAATATCCTTGTTTCCTTGAAAGGAAGCTGCCTGGAGTGCATTCCCATACTGTCCTCCTTGGGCATTTACATCAGCATTGTGCTCCAGAAGAAGTTGGACAATATCCTTGTTTCCCTGAAAGGAAGCTGCCTGGAGTGCATTCCCATACTGTCCTCCTTGGGCATTTACATCAGCATTGTGCCCCAGAAGAAGCTGGACAACAACCTTCTTTTGCTGCCAGCTAGAAGACAAGCAAACTGCCTGGAGTGGATGCCCATGCTTGCCCCCTTGGACATTTACATCAGCTTTGTGCTCAAGAAGAAGCTGGACAATATCCTTCTTTTCTTTACTGATAGCAGCCAGGAGTGCATTCCCATACTGTCCCCCTTTGGCATTTACATCAGCATTGTATTCCAAAAGAAGCTGGACAATATCCTTGTTTCCCTGAAAGGAAGCTGCCTGGAGTGCATTCCCATATTTTCCTCCTTGGGCATTTACATCTGCATTGTACTGCAGAAGAAGCTGGACAATATCCTTTTTTCCTTCACTGGTAGCAGCCAGGAGTGCATTCCCATGATGCCCCCCTTGTGCATTTACCTCGACATTGTGCTCCAGGAGAAGCTGGACAATATCCTTTTTTCCTTCGCTGATAGCAACCAGGAGCGCATTCTCATGGTGCCCCTCCCTCATATTTATCTCAGCATTGTGCCCCAGAAGAAGCTGAATGATATCCCTATTTCCTTTACTGATTGCTTCCAGGAGGGCATTGCCATACTGTCCCCCATGGGCCTTTACATCAGCTTTGTGCTCCAATAGAAGCTGGACAATGTCTTTGGATCCCCTACTAATAGCAGCTAGTAGTCCATTCCCATTTACATCTCCATCATGCTCAAGAAGAAGTTGAATGATATCTTTGTTCCCTATTCTGATAGCTTCCACTAGTGGATTCTCATACTTGCCCCCTTGGACCCTTGCATCTGCTTTGTGGTCAAGAAGAAGCCGGACAATATCCTTGTTTGCTCCACTAATAGCTGCCTGGAGTGCATTCCCATACTCGCCCCCTTTGGCATTTACATTTGCCTTGCGCTCCAGAAGAAGCTTCACAATGTCATTCTTTCCCCTCTGAGAAGCAACATGGAGCGCACTCACATATGGGCCCCCTTGAACATACTTGCCCCCTTGGCCATTTACATCAGCATTGTAATCCAGAAGAAGCCTGACTATATCTCTGTGTCCACCCCAGGAAGCTGCCAAGAGTGCAGTCCCATGGTGGCCCCCTTGAGCATTTACATATGCATTATGCTGTAGAAGGAGCTGGACAATATCTCTGTGTCCTCTCCAGCAAGCTACCTGCAGTGCATTCCCATATACTCCCCCTTGGCAATCTACATCAGCCATATTTTCCACCAGTAAATGCTCAGCAATGCTTTGCATATTCAAACTAGCCATGTAGTAAAGTTGGCTTTGTATTTGACTTGTGTCCAAAGTTGGTTGATAGGTTCTGCTGAAATAGTCTTGGTTTGGAACATGAAATCTAATCCAATTCACATATGTGAGTTGATTGCTGTCTTTCAACAACGATATGGCAAGGTCCTTGGCAGGTTTGTGGCCAAGGACTTTATCATCTAGCCTTTGCATATGTGATGGCCAATGCTGTGCAGCATATAATCCTAGAGGAAGATGTATTCATTTTTAGGCAGCATCCCCTGTGTGTTAAACTGGAGCAGATAAATAAGGCATGTTTGACATATTGTAGAATGGGCCAGGTGCTCATTAATTTCAAGTAACTTTCCCATTTGAACTTCAGCATGTGTTTGGGTGAGAAACTCTTTCACGGAGTTGTGTGCAAGTTGCACAACTTTTCTCACATTGACAGTTATCAAGGTGGAATCCAAGATATCATAAGTTCCATTCTCAAGTTCCAATGACCGCATTTCAGTATCAAATGTTTGATCTTTCAAGTTTACAGCAAGAATATCTGTAACTTGTGCAATTAAGATTGGTTCAAATGCATAGATTAACCACATGAGAAGCTGTCCTGCATCATGCACATGTGCACTTTCATTCATCCTTTCAATGGCAAGAGTGTATGTTTCTGTCAGTGTCCTGGGCAACTTTTTTAATGCCTCATGCATGGCTGGGGGTGTCTTGCACCGTTGCAGCACAGTTACTTGGCAGTCAACCCAACGGAACCTTTGAAACATTAAATTAGTTACAGCCTTGGCAGTTCCATATTTCAAATTACTTACTGCCCCTGGGCACCTTCATCAGGAAAAGCCGTTTTTGCCTAGGTGACCCCAGAGTGGCCTAAAGCAAACTAGGGGACCTATGAATCCTATGGCATCCTAGGAATTTGGGCTCGTCCCTTGCCAGTCAAGGCTCTTGAGGATTCCCTAGGGTATCCTAGGCAAACCCAGGGCAAGCCTAGGTTTGCCCAGGTTTGCCCAGGTGTTCCCCAGGTGTTCCCCAGGAGCACCTGGGCAAACCTGGGCAGACCTAGGCTTGCCTAGGGAATCCTCAAGAGCCTTGACTGGCAAGGGACGAGCCCAAATTCCTAGGTCCCCTAGTTTGCTTTAGGCCACTCTGGGGTCACCTAGGCAAAAATGGCTTTTCCTGATGTTGACTTAACTGGTTGGCTATTTCAGTAAACAATTCTGGCTTCAATTTGTGATGACTGAATTTGTCCTTCAGGTATTTGGCAACATCCTGACGAAAAGATTTTGTATATACCAGGAAACTTCATAATCTGTCTCAGCCAAATATCGACTGGTTACAGCTATGCAGGTATGTTTCTTAAGTTGGGCAAGATGTTTGAGAACATCAAATGCCTCACTGCATTCATCCATGGCATCCAGCACAAGGAATACTGAGCTCAAGTCTTTAGAAACAACTTCTAAAGTGGCACTTAGTTCTGCTGTAGTAGGCTCCATAAGGCCCTCTGTGCACTTTGTATACAGCTCATGAAGGGCAGGATGAACTCCTCCACTCCTTGTAGCCATTTGAAGCAAAAGTGATTGGAGGAGACCCCTAGCATTGGTCCTAGCCTGTGAATTATCGCAGTTGTCAAAATAGTAGTAGCAGCACAGTGATGCAGAATCAGCCTTGAGTTCTTGAATGATAGCTGCCCTAAAGAATCACATGTGAAATATGAAAAATGAGATCATACCAATGTTGTATGCATACGAAAGGAATGTTTTGCCTGAGCCCACTAGATGCACTATGGTTAGACTTGAAATCACTGTACAAAAGACTCTTACCTTTGCCCTGAATCCATAAAACTCCAGATGTAGCCTCTCTCCATTCAACAAATTGGGGATCAGACAATATCCACTCTCCAGTTCCAGGTGTTCTCTTATCACATGCTGCTACAAAATTTGTAGAGGGATCAGGGGCTTTTAACCATTTCCGAATAGCAAACACATCATCAGTCTCTTTAATGTAAGTGTTACTTGAAAATATCAATAAGAGCAGTGAAGCTGGACTCACTCCAGTTGTTGTTGATGGTCATTGCTGCTTGATGAATTTGCGCGTCCCCATCATGTTCAATATTGATGGTGGTTGCCGATTGAAATTGCGAGTTTGCCGCATTAAAGTTAGAAGCACCAGAAAACATGCTATCGGAAGTTGCAAGCTGGATTTACGGAAAGAGACAAGTCTTGTATGCTTACCTGCCCGACCTATCTGCGCCAGCCTGAGGGTTGCTTTGCTGCTCTCTGATCACGACAATTAGCACTCGACTGATCAGTGCGTGGTGATCTCAAAATCTTACTTGAAATCTCTGCCAAGTGAAGATTCAGTCATGGTGGTACGAAGTCAAAACGGAACAGATCAGATAGCAGCGAAACACGCGGAAGTCACACGCAAGGCCTCGTGTACCAATGAGGTTACGTACCGGCACGAAGTAACCGAAGCTTAAACGCGGATCACTCCGACTGGCAGTTGCTCAATTCCATTACAGTTTTCTCTCTTTGTTCTTTTCTTACCGCCTCGTCACTCGAAGACCTGAAGGAATATTCGTAACCTGGGTATCATTAACGATCTGTGACAAGAGTGAGGCCAAGGCGAGACTTTCGTTTCTTGGACATGGTACGTCATATACATCATATACACTGCTTCCGTTTTTCTCTCGCAGTCCTCGATTGGAGATAATATATAATATACCGAAGAGAGAGTATTATTCAAGCTTTGTTGAGAGGTGCCGGAGACGGGTTGCAAGATGGTGTTGCAGACGGGCATGCAGCAGGAGAGAGTGTTCACAGGAGATGATCCGATGTCTGTATAGATAGATAGCGGATGACCAACTTTACGTCGTCAATGTACTAATGTCCAGTATGCAATATTAACAAAAGATCATTCCACTCCCCAACTGTGCATTTGTCCTTGAACTATATAGCTGTGGATATGAGGGAAGGGAAAGACAAGGAATAAGATAAACAACGCCGCCGTCATCAATTCTCTCAAAGGAATTACCTGCTGCGGCCACACAAAACCTCTCGACAAGCAACTCTTCTCCACACGTCCTCGCACAACTCAAAGTTACCCAACGTTGATGTTTAAGAGGCTTTGGATGGATCTATACACAGAAGTATTGAGGTTTGAGTTTGGATCACTAGACGTGCATCTACAACATCTCGCTTAACTTCTATAGACCTTGTCCGAGTCGGTGCACCAAAAGACGTCAAATCGTAAACTCTCCTACTGACGAGCGCAACTTCAATGGTGGTATAGAACAAGCCAACACCAGTTCCACCGGCCTCCATCATTTCCGGTCCTCTCGCCAAACGCGCCGTAACTTGAGCGATGGTCCTAGTCGGTCGCTCTCCAGACTTCAAGTGTACCATCCCAAACCAATTTCTTCTCTTTTATCGAGACACTCTTCAAACGCCGCTCAAGTCCAACTACCCTTACACGGGGCTCAAGGGAGAGATACGCAGAAACGGCACAGGAGAGCATGGCTGTGATGCGCTGAAAAAATTGGGTTCACCGTTCGACCGACTTTTCGTTGCAAACCATAAGCCAGTTAGGCAACCGCCCCGATAGATAGATAGCCTAGCCACGGTACTCTTCCTTTCTGTTGTAATCAGTTCGGTCGTTCCATGAGATCCGGCGACGAAGGCTTCATGACAGAAAAATATATTTAGCTATGCGCAACCGCAAATCATGATCCAACGGATGATAAACACCAGTAATACACCGCGCATTGGTAGGGCAGTTGTTCAGTATGTACCATTAACTCCGGCGCAGAGGATTGATTCAGGTTCTTAAAGTCTCTTTTAATACGTGTCATATGTAGCCATATAAATAAAGAAACCTTACAGCTTTGCGCGATGCATAACTACCAAAGAAACCAACCGAAAGAGCACTTCCACGCCGATAAAAACCCCCTTGTTCTCTCGAACGCTTGCGGCACCAGCCGAAATCACGGGCATTGCAGGTAAACGAACTAGATAGGCGTAAGGTTTTTGAAAGTGAAAAAAAGTAAACGCTTACTGAGGCAGAACCAGGTCGTTATCAACAATACATATCTTCACTCTTGTATAATTTTGGACAAGAAGGCAGCAAGAGACGAATAAAGAACGGCGAATAAGAATGGCGAATAAGCACAGCTGGGACGGGGTCCAAACCGGGAAGCTTGGTTGATTATGGTCAACATTTAGAAACCAGCCTGAGGCGCTATGTGTCAGAGGTGCTGCAGTTATCCTTTTACGGTGGAAGTAGCTGGGCTACACCGGAACGTGAACGCCCGCCCGCACCATACAAGTTGACAAAACTAAGTTCGCCGCAGTGAACGGATAGAAAAATCATTTGGCTCAGAAGAGCATATTCGTACCGGAAAACAAGCCGTCTGTCAACGACACGACGATAAATTGGGCTCTCGAAAATCATGTGCGGATGAGATGACCCATGTGCTGCGTGTGCGACAACTCCGGCGCTTGCGTTGATCTCATCAAGGATGTACAGCGGAGCAGGTTTGAATTGGTGGGCCATAATGCAACGAGAGACCTGAGGCAAGAGTTAAACGTTAACATTTTAACATGGACAACGTTGAATATCGGTAGCAGAAAATGAAAGGGTGCGCTCGCTTACCACTCCGTATCGAGCCACACCTATACCTCTAAGAAATCCATGAACTCCCAGCCTTCTTTTCTTTTCAGCATCGCGCTGCTTCTGAACTCTCTCCGTTAGATCTCTGTCTCCGCCGACTCGATCTCCTTTGCACTCTGCCTTGAACATGCGAGTACCAGCTGTTCGACCACCCCGAGAATTTCTTGACGGCGCATGTTGAAAGCCTCGGGATCGGAGGTTATATATGTGTTCGAGTGTCGCTTGGAGAACGAGCGGCAGAACCTTGGTGATTCGACCTTGTATTATCACGAGATTAGGATTGTCGATATTCAACTGAACTGACCAAAAGAGATTTTGTACATCTTGCTGTGTATGTTTGTGCCCTTTGAAGCCAGACTGGAACAGATCAGCGGAAAGTTGGTGAATGAACTAACGGTTCACGCACCTGTCTTTTAACCATAATTTGTTTCCAATTCTCATAGGCGATGCGGCTTGTTTCTCTGTCCGAGTCATCGAAAACAACGGTGATGCTGGCTTTGTAATTCTAGCAGGTCATTTATAGCTTCATTCGGTGCGCATCTAAACCAACGCAAGTATCAAAGTGTTACTTGAAGATATCGATAAGAACAATCAATTGGGCACTCACTCCAGTTGTTGTCGATGGTGGTTGCTGCTTGAAATCGCGAGTCCGCACTCCAAGATAGTCGTTATTTTGCTAGGTTTATCAAAGTAAAGTTGGAAGCTACAGTGGCGGATCCATTGACTACTTTAGTGCCTGTGGTGAGTTTCATACTTAACGAAGCGCCAACGAGCATGCTAACGGAGGTTGAGGCGTTCAGACGGGGTTCAGATGAAGCTGGGACGAAGTCAAACTTGAAGCGCTTGAAGAGACACGTGTAGGTCGGCACGAAGTTACCGAAAGATAGTGTGGCGTACTTTAACGTTTTAACTCCGGCGTCCTCGGAGTTCGAAGTTCGGTTGCTACACCCATTCGAATCCCAGTTTTCTTTACTTGCCCTTTTCTCACCGACTCACAGACCTGAAGGCATGTTTGGAACCTGGGCCTGGGTATCTATATCATTGCTCTGCGATCAAGATTGAGGCCATTGAAAGCGACAAAGATTCGGTCGATTTCTTGGTACGTGGCGCTCATACGGATTCTGATTGCTATTCCTCTTCAGTACTTCAGCTTCAGTTCTCGAGATCTCAGGCCTGCAGGAATTGCTTTTCAACTTTTGGAATATGTCTTCACAGTCATAACTCTACAAATACAAAGTCACTGCAACCAGACGTTGGATAAACCCGAGCATACGAGTTGGTGATGTCGATGAATCATAGCAAAAATTGGGCGTGCTTGTCGTTCCTTTTCCAGGGTTTCGTTCATGCAGTTCTCAGTTCCTACACTCGTCATCACTGTACATACAATACGCAAAACACAAACACTCACTCGATCAACCTACTACCCCCGTTCATCTTGTTACGACTTTTCAATATTTCAATCCTTTCTCCCTCCAACTCGATGATCAAATCCTTACATCCATAGCATCATCCATAGCACTTCAAAGCTTCAAGCTTCAAGCTTTCAAGCTTCACCGGCACCGGTCACCCCGTCCAGAACATCAATGCATCACGCCTCAGTACGCCTCATGAATGACATTCAGTTGATAGTGAAAATTGGCCGAGCTTGTTGTCCATCTTCCTTCCTCTAGTTTGTAGTTTTTACTCCCAAACATAACACAAAAACCCATTCGATTAACCGCTATGACTTTTCTCGGGTTCAATGGATGCGACAGTACAATCTTGCTCTAATTTTCAACAACCCGCAATCCACCCAAACTTGACATCCTTCTGCTCTTTCACATCTACATCCATATCAACAACCAGCTCCTTCCACCCTTCTACATCTACTCGGTGTTCTTACGCGCCTCCTGAACACGCCATCCCTTATCCTTACCGACGCTTCAGCTTCCTCGGCCTGCTCGGGTTGCTTGTTGCCCTTGCCCGAGGTCAGTGACATCGTGATCGCTTCACCAGCCTACTGTCTTTACCGCTGACGAGTACTCCGGGACCAAGTATGCCTATGCGCTGACACTAAGAGATCCGATGTTACTCTCGTCCGGATAGGTTGTATATCTGGGTAGGTTAATTATCTGAATCTGGCACTGCAAATCGTGAGCGTTGAGGTCCTGTTTCCGTTTCTCTTTCGCAGTATTCCATGTTGTTGAATACAAACATCTTTCAGTGAAGATCTATACCGAAGAGGGCCGGAGACGGGTTGCAAGACGGTGTTGTGGCTTGGCATGCAGCAGGAGAGAGTTGAGTTCGAGTTTCGGGTAAGGAAGATGGTCTAATATGGGTATAGATAGGTTAGCGGATGGCTAGCTTTTGTCTCGTCAATGTATGCACGTCTGGTATGCGAATATGAAGGAACGACTATCACATTGCTCAACGGCGCGTTTGTCCTCGAAAAAATTCTAATTCTACTGTTGCTGATCTGAGGAAAGGAAGGAAGGAAGTGAATTACTCGGCACGGTCCAAGATCTGAACGCCGGGGCAGCCGAAGCTCCCATGGTGCGGCACAAGCACCATGGTCTTCGGGCTGACTGCCGTCAGACAGGGACGAGCTCGCAACTAGCTCCAAAACTGCTGCTGTAGATCCCTGGCTGGCGACAGCCACCATTTACTTACAGTACAGGCATTGTACATACTACTTACTTATACTACAATATGTTGACAATATTATTGTTCCACTGTATTGACTGAGGGTTCTTTCAACGATTGCATATAGTACATTGGTGGGAATATATAGTTGGTTTTTGTTTAAACCATAGATTTATCATTCAAGTTTTGGAATATCAGATATCCATTGTCACTTGCAGAGAGGTATGCATGCATATAAGTTCAGAGAGTGGATGTATGCTCAGGATGTAGTTTGCAGAATCTGCATATATGGTCCCTGTAAGGTGCTTACTATATGGAATGAATCATGATTGTCAGTGCATTGCAAGTGAGCCTCACTACAGCCAGAGGAGGGAAGGGTAAGGGGAGGAATTCAATACACAACGCCGCCGCCATCACCGTTCTCAAAGGAATTGCCGCAAAAACTTCTTCTTGCCGAGCAATTTTTCTCCACCGCATCCTCGCTTAACTCAAGGTTGCCCAACGTCCTTCAAATCGATGTTGAAAAGGCTTCGGATGTATTTAAATAATCCCAGAAGCACCAAGGTTCGAGTTTGGATTGCTAAACTTGCGGCTACCTCGCATAACTTCTGGAACCATTTCGTCGAGCACTGTAGACCCTCTTGGTGCACCAGAAGACGTGCGGCTATCTTGAGAAAGTCTCCTACTGATGAATGTGACGAGGTCAGGATAGAATAAGCCAACACTAATTCCACCTGCCCTCCATCATGTCCATTTCTCTCGCCAAACGCGCTATAACTTAAGTGACGAAAACGGGAGATTTAGGTGGAAGAAGGACTAAATATCTGGCCACCGCGTTGATGATCTTGGCAAGGAGATATTGGAAAATTCGTGGATGATGAGCAAAGACACCTGGAGGAAGCCAACGGGCAATGTAGCCACAAAAATTCTCCCAAATTGATTCCAGTACTTCTCGACGGGTCTGGGTTGCTTGGTAGGGGGAACGAAAGGAGAATTGATTTCGTCTCTTGTACTCATGTTTCAATGTTGCAATCTTTTTTTTACTCCTTCCTCTCTGATGTCTGTCGTTCCGTCTTCCATTCACGGGCGTTGGTGTCATCGCGCCATACTGTATATCCATCCATACTTGCTTAATTGATTATCCTTGACTCTTCGTACCTTGTCCTTGACCTTGTCGCCTTGTTGTTGGTTACAGATAGGACTTTAGTCCAGGCTGAAGCTTCTGATTCATCTATACCTTTCTTTTCTTGTCAACTCCTTGCGTTCGTAATGGCTTGGTCTTAGGCATGGAACAGCAGAACGGAAATAGAAAAGGGGAAAACCGGGAAAAGAAGCATAAATATAATGGAACCGGCCTGGATATCTCTAGAAGTACTTCTCGCTGCTCACTTCAAGTTGTATACTAGATAACTTGTGGCTAAGGCAGGTAGGAGCTAGTGAGACCGTGTCTTGGTATTTCAATGTTCTAGATGTAGTGTGATACACAGTTCCCTTCATCCTCATCTCATGCACGTACTGGTACTGAGTTATTTTTGCGCTATGGTACATATCCTTTGCTTCAATGTGCTGTTGTGCGTTCCTCCGCAACCTTCCCGATATCTCGTCGGTTTGTCAAGGTCACTAACGCTGGCCAGGAAATCTCGTGTTCTTCCAATCTTGCAAACTGACAGTACCTAAATTCTGAATTTCCTAGTTTGCATTGCTTGGGTTACAGCGCGTTTGGCAAGATGGCTAGTGATGATACCGGAGACGATATCGGCGTCCTATTTTGCCGTCGCCACGCTCTTCAGTACCAGACTTTGTCCGGGATGCTTTTCAGTGCACCAGGACAGTAATAGTTCCAGAAGTTACGGGAGGCGCTATAGACACGAATTTAATCTGGTAGCAGAAGAATCACAAGCTGCGTTCGACGTAGGAGTAGGCGTAAGAGAGTGCGGCGCGGCTCGCGGATATGCTAGAAGACTTCATCCTTGGCCTTTCGTCCCAGCTGAGGTTGTAACTTCCATGCATTAAAACTGGGCATCAGTCCTATATACTTAATGCATCAGAACTGGGCATATATTCAGACAATATATATAAATGGTTTTACATCCCAATGTAGCAGTCAGCTGGTACTTAATGCATTAGAATTTCTCAAAGCCGATATGAGCATTACTGTAAGCGCCTACTAGGAGCCAGACCTAATCCATTAAAACTTACACCAATGTAGTAATCACCAGGTAAGTACTTAATGGGTTAAAGGGCCAATATGAGTGGTACTGTCAATGCCTACACCTAGTAGCCCAATGCATTAAAACTTAAGTGCCTAGACAATATAGTAGTCAGCTGGTACATACTTAATGAATTAAAAGTGCACAAAAGCATACAAGATCCTGTAACCGCCTACACCTTCAGGAGTAATGCATTAAAACGTCTACTAGTAGCCAGACCTAATTTATTAAAACTTACACCAATGTAGTAATCAGGATTCAGCAGGTAAGTACTTGATGCATTAAAAAGCCAATATGAGTGGTACTGTCAATGCCTACACCTAGTAGTCTAATGCATTAAAAGTTAAGTGCCTAGACAATATAGTAGTCAGCTGGTATATACTTAATCAATACTTAATGCATTAAAAGTGCACAAAAGCAAATATAATCCTGTAACCGCCCAGTAGAGATGTCCACGAGTCCAAGTCTTCACAAGTACTCGCAGGTAAGATCCGTGGGAAAACCCGCAAGTATGTGACTCGCGGATCCCAGGATCCGTTTCCCACGGGTCAGGCGCGGGTCACAAGTCAGACATTTGCAATTTTCAGTTGACTTGCAAGTACTTGTGTGACTTGTGCAAGCAATATGAACTCATATATTTGTTGTTGGTGATCAAAACTTACAGTAATTAATAGTATCATATTTATTATAGTACTTATCAAGTACTGCCACACATGTTTGAGGTTGTAGACAGCTCACAGCGACTGAGCGCTTATTTTAGCGCCCAATCGCCGTAGGCTGTCTACAATCCAAAGCCTAACTGTCAGTACATTTTTACTTCATACAATAGTATGAAATTAGTGTAACAAGTAAAGTACAGGTTTTTAATAGCATTATACACTGTACAATTACTGTATGCAAGTAAATAATGGTAAATACTTGTGAATATAGCTGTAACTACTTGATTAGTGTGCGGATCCATAAGTACTTGTGAGACCCGCAAGTAATACTTGCGAGTCAGTGACCCGTTTCCCACGAGTCAGCCGCGGGTCACGAGTCAGGCCTTTTAGGCCACAAGTACTTGCGCTCCGGATCCAAGTATACTTGGATCCGGACTCCTGGACATCTCTACATCCCAGTGGTCACTGGTCAGGACTAATGCATGAAAGCATCTATGTATTAAGTTAGTAGTCAACTAGTACAAACTTCTAGTACAAACTTAATGCATTGAAAGGCCTCAAGGCTAATATGACTGGTACTGTAAGCGCCTAACCTTTTCTAGTAATATTGCATTAAAACTTGTATGTATTAGTAGTTTAGTAGTCAGCTCATACATACTTAATGCATTAAAAAGTTTTCAAAGCCAATTTGAGTGGTATTGTTAGCGCCTACACCCTTCCTAGCAGTCAGAACTAATCCATTAAACTTCTATGTATTAGTAGTGAGCTAGTCTCTACTTAACACAATACACTACGGGAAGGAAAAACAATTAATTGGATTGTCTGAGACAATCATTTAGAGTGTCCAAAAATTAAGACAATCATTTAGACTGCCTTGAGCAAACCATCATTTAGTGCCCAATTAAGACAATCATTTGGATTGCCCTAAGCAAACAATCAATTAGAGTGCCTAAATTAACACAATCATTTGGATTGCCTACAATTGAAGAGATTTAGATTGCCTTGAGCAGACAATCATTCAGAGTGCTCAAAATCAAGACAATCATTTTTGCTGATCAGTGATGTCAAAGTAGTGCAAAAGTAATTTATTCAATCCTCAGAAAAAATAGGATCTACAAGACCATTACTACGGTCAATAATCCCATAAGATCCCCTAGTATATACACGCCCCACTACAGCTGCCACTGCCCTTAAGTCTGTGACAATAGGTGCTGTAGACTTCCTGTACAAAACCACCTCTGTAGCTGCATCCTTTCCATGAGTTTGGCAAGGTGTAACATCAGGAAAAGCCATTCTTGCCTAGGTGACCCCAGAGTGGCCTAAAGCAAACTAGGTGACCTATGAATCCTATGGCATCCTAGGAATTTGGGCTCATCCCTTGCCAGTCAAGGCTCTCGCATCAGGAAAAGCTGTTTTTGCCTAGGTGACCCCAGAGTGGCCTAAAGCAAACTAGGTGACCTATGAATCCTATGGCATCCTAGGAATTTGGGCTCGTCCCTTGCCAGTCAAGGCTCTTGAGGATTCCCTAGGCAAGCCTAGGTTTGCCTAGGTTTGCCCAGGTGCTCCTGGGGAACACCTGGGGAACACCTGGGGAACACCTGGGCAAACCTAAGCTTCCCGTTTGCCTAGGATACCCTAGGGAATCCTCAAGAGCCTTGACTGGCAAGGGACGAGCCCAAATTCCTAGGATGCCATAGGATTCATAGGTCACCTAGTTTGCTTTAGGCCACTCTGGGTCACCTAGGCAAAAACAGCTTTTCCTGATGCGAGGATTCCCTAGGGTATCCTAGGCAAACCCTGTTATGACCCGGATCTAAATCCTATACACCCAATCTTTTTTCTTCTGTAACCAACTATGAACACTATCATTAATACTTCTACTTAACATTTTACATTCATTAGTTATTCAACACCATTTGGGTTAATGCTGCACACATTCTTCCAGAACACCAGAATGATCTTTAACAGTCACTGCACAGTCTGCACAGTCATGACATCATTCTAGCTCCACAACTATGATGTCATCTTGCTACTCCACAATCATGATGTCATTCCATTGCTCCGCAGTTATGATATCACATCACTGCTCCACAGCTATGACATCATTGCATAGCCTCTTTACATCAATGACTCAATATCAGTCATTGCACAGCCAGATATCTGAGTCAACTACGGTTCCGCATACATGACTCAATATTAGTCATTGCACAGCATTACATAGTCAGACTGACTCATCCGCAGTATTTCCGCAGTTATGACTCAAATCTAGTCATTCCGCAGCATTTCCTAACTAGTACACATTGCACAGTATATAAGTAGTCTAGATTTACCAATGTACGTTAGACGTATTATTTTTCTTAAATCCAAACCCCCACTTGTTTGCTGTTATCACTTGTGTGAATCACCAGACCAACTCATTGTATCTTGTTGAGCTATCTCCAAGTTACAATACACATTTATACATCTTGTTGAGCTAACTCCAAGTTGTATCCACTAACATTCACCTGTTGAGCTATCTCCTAGTGAATACTTCTTTAATTGCCACTTGTTGAGCTATCTCCGAGTTGCAACTTCCTATTACTTGTTGAGCTATCTCCAAGTATTAGACATCACACTCACTATTACTTGTTGAGCTATCTCCGAGTACTAGACACCACACTCACTATTACTTGTTGAGCTATCTCCGAGTACTAGACACCACACTCACTACTACTTGTTGAGCCATCTCCGAGTACTAGTTCTGATTCATATTACTGCTTGTTGAGCTATCTCCGAGGGTAATCTTATTATTATTATTTGTCGAGCTATCTCCAAATAATAACTTCTGTGAGTTTCGTATTACAAACTAGTTACTAACTTTACTTGAGCCTAGTTGTTTGAGTATATATTTTTTGCCTAGCGGTTTCAACAAACGGAAAGGCTTGCTCTATAATCTCATTAATTTCTCTTATCATTTTTACTGCCGAGTTACGTACTGTGAAGGTTTGGACGAGACTATTGATCGAGTCATAACAAACCCAGGGCAAGCCTAGGTTTGCCCAGGTTTGCCTAGGGAATCCTCAAGAGCCTTGACAGGCAAGGGACAAGCCCAAATTCCTAGGATGCCATAGGATTCATAGGTCACCTAGTTTGCTTTAGGCCACTCTAGGGTCACCGAGGCAAAAAACGGCTTTTCCTGATGAATGAGTGCAAGTAACAGCTCCGTATTGCGCAGGTCACTCCAAAATGAGTTATCAGGAATTTTGCATACCAGTATTTTGTTCAATTCCCAATAATATATCTGAGCCTTGTATATGGGCTTGCTGCGCTTCAGTGTTGCCGGGGTTCGGTTTGGTGCGCAAACCCCTTATTTTGGCCGAACCTCGAACCTGAACCTCAGGTTTGGTTCGACATTTTCCGAACCTCCCACCTGAACCCCAGGTTCGGGTTTGGAGGTTCGGGTTCGGGTTTGAATCTCAAAAATTTGGCAAAATTGATAAGATTAATTTACAAACTTACCTTTCTGGCCATGTATGTACCAATGATACTGCATTTTTCTTAATTAGCACTTGGTTAAATGACTGGTACCCAGTGAGCATGATGCTCCTCCACTTTCCAAGTTTCTCAGTGTGCAATCATCTGTAATGTCAGTGATACATGCCCTCCAAGTCCAGCCCAGCTTGATAGTGTATGAGTTAAACATCATGAAGTGCTCAAGGCTGGGCAGAAACCTTATCTGAGCCTTCAGACAGGGTTTGAGCTGTGGCACTCAGCACTACAAATAATTACATTTTTTGAGAGATCAGATCAAGCTGGATAGTAGACAGATCTTGCATGGATCAATTTAACCACACAATTTATAAATGTGGCTACCTATGTTCATGATGCTGGAATGTAATCTATCTCATCCTATCATGGTTCTTATCTGGCTTTAGTAATTCATTTTCACAAGTTTTGGAAGATGTTTTGTGTTTCCTACCTCTAGGCCCTCCCAAAGCTTTGCAATAGAGTTTGGTATAGTACAGCCTTAGATACGTGAAGTTTTCTTTGTATATTAACCAGATTTCTGGTCAACTTTCAAGGAGCTTTGCAATCAGTATAATGAGTGCCAAGTTTATTGATCTTATAAATGATCAAGTAAGTATGATAAGAAAAAATTACAAGGCACAAAAACATTGTATCAAGGTAAATAATTGCATTTTTGAGACAAGGATAAATACTTCGCATTAGGTTCTTCAGGAAAAATAGAAACAGAGTTGAAATTTTTATTCCATGGTGCCAAAAGCACACTAAAAAATTGTATGCGGTTCGGAGGTTTGAACCTCGGTGCACCTCGAACCCAGGTTCACAGACTTCCCGAACCTGCACCTGAACCTTGAGGTTTGGTTCAAGGAAATCGTCGAACCGCACCTGAACCTTAGGTTCGGTTCGGGTTCAAACCCGGTGCAGGAGGTTCTCGAACCGACCCGCAGCAACACTGCTGCGCTTCCTCGAGACCAGTTCTTGGCAGGTATACTGGCAACAGATGTACAAATAGCATCACCATGAGACTTAATGTGGACTTTTCCCCAAGTTTCACCAAGTGCACTCAGTGGAAGATGTTTTTTGATGGTCCCCTCATCAGCATTCATAATCTCCTTGAAGTATTTCACAACTCTGCAATATTCATCTGGTGGTGGGAGATATTTTTTGTTGTGTGGTGGCCTAAGTATATTCTCACTAAAGATGTCCACGAGTCCGGGTTATCCGCAGGTACTCGCAGGTATGACCGTGAGAAAACTCGCAGGTATCGGATCCCGGTATCCGTTTCCCACGGATCTGTGCGGGTCACGGGTATTGATCCAAGGAAATTTGAGCTACCTGCAGGTACCTGCAAGTATTTGTGGGGAGGGCAAGAATAATTTTTTTTCTGCTCAAATAAGGGCTGGAATATGCTCTCCTCTATGCATTCAAGGAACCTTGTCTGAGTAGCTCATGTGTCCACCTAGCATGTAGCAAGTTACAAGTGGCTATATGCACTGTAGTACTATACAATCATGATGAATGTAGTCCCTCTTTAACTCCTGTGACTTGTATCAGTCAAGGACCACTGTTCTCCACCCACATCATGCTCTATTCTACGTACTAATGAGTATCTCACACTCATACCTTACATGTATAAGTACCAAATACTTGCAGGTACTCACAAGTTACTTGTGAGTACCTGTGTTGACTGGGATCCGCAAGTACCTGCAAGTACCCGCATTAAAATACCTGCGGATCCCGGTATCCGTTTCCCATGGATCCGTGCAGGTCACGGGTAGCCCCTTGAGGTCCACAGGTACCTGTGAAACGGATCCGGGTATACCTGGATCTGGACTCATGGACATCTTTAATTCTCACTATCTGCTTTAATCCTCAATAAAGATACAAAGAAGAGAGAATCCTAAATACTTACAGCCTGCAATTGCATGTTCATTATTTCTCAAATGATCATCATAGTCTTCATCTTCAAGATCAAACTCATTTGGAAGGGCCAACTCTGCTGCAAGATCATAGCGGCATACAATTTGTGTTAAATATGCAGAATAAATCAATCTGTTTGCCAGATTTGCATAAGGAGCAGAGCGTGAGCCAAGCTGGTTTTGTAGATGGCCACAAAACCTTTCACCATAAAAGGACCAAGTTGATGAAGAGGGTCCACACCAGAGAATGTCATCAGGGATATGAAGGAGTGCATGTATCACTAGTAGACATAGTGGTAGGCGCTGAAGCATGTACCTATAATAATATCCATATCGAAACATCAAAGACATATCTCAACACAATTTATAAATCATCACTTACTTTTCATAGGCACAAACCCAGTTAATAATGCTGATGCGGAGAGTCTCAATCTCCGCTTTTGTGATAGTGAATTGAATAGTAGTGCTCATAATATCCCGGAGAGCACAAGCATGAGTGTAGTAAAAAGGATTTTCAAAGCGGTCTTTGAGCACAATTGACATTACATACATAAACCAGAAGATGTATGCCTCAGCATTATAGGCAGCGCGCTCTGTTGCAATATTTGGAAGTCTCCTGGTAAACGCAGCAGGAATGAGCTTTGCAGAGCTGGCTGTCTCTTCTCCAATCATCTCCCAGACTGCAGGCTGAATTTCATAGTCTCCATGAATATTTTTGAATCTTCCAGTCCATAGATCAATCAAATTTGGAATTACATTGAGAAAGAGATGCATCCAGTCTCTAGGTGAGGAGCGTCCATAGTGCATGGATTGAACACGCTGAAAAATTGGAAGAGATTTAATACCAGTATATTTTTGAATTGTTGCTTTGGCAGCTTTAGTGGGAGCTCTTTCAATTTCTGCAACCATAGCGGCAAAGCTCTCATGTGACACTTCAGGCAACCTGGCCCCAGGAGAAATTAGTCAGCACTTTTGTGCCATTTCCCAGACATCCTGTGGTGGGAAGGGGTTGGATTGCAAAATATTTTTTGGATGACCTTTGATTTTAGTGGATGAGGCCAAAGCTGTATGTCCATAAAAGGAAATCAATGAAAAGTGTTGAGTCTAAAGATTGCTTGATATAACATGCAGATTGGCATGGATAAGGCTGATCCTTTTCATCCCTTGATGCCCTTATATGTTGTCTACCCTTTCTGGTTCTCAGATATATTTAGATGGCCCCTGGGAGATCAGTCTTTATTGATCTTTGAACTTTCCCATCAAAAACCCCCATTTTTTCGAAATTAGAGGATAAGTATCATAGTATCCAGGGTAGACTGGGCCTCAGGCTTCTATACTAATGTACCCTGGTAAGATAGGTACATTTTGAGTACTCAGGAGTGACTTCTACTCCCCTGGA
>JADNRY010000412.1:0-52840 GCA_015501585.1 Rhodocollybia butyracea
GCTCAAGACAATCATTTTGATTGTCCTTAGTAGTAGGCAATCCAAATGATTGTCTTGAATTGGGCACTCTAAATGATTGCTTGCTCAAGGCAATCAAAATGATTGTCCTCAATAGTAGGCAATCCAAATGATTGTCTTGAATTGTGGGCATTCTAAATGATTGTTTGCTCAAGACAATCAAAATGAGTGTTTGGCAAAAAAACATCTAAATGATTGTTTTTTCAAAAAATGATTGACTCAGACAATCATATCAATTGTTTTTTCTTTCCGTAGTGAATGGTGTTTGTTTCCGCCGAGTCGTCAATGAAAATGACCAGGGCAGTAAGCTTCGCTATAATTGCTTTCATTTCGATGTCAGCAAAAGGGTAAAGCCTTTCAGCGATGGTGAAGGTTGGATCTTCAAGGATATCGAGCTGGCCCGTAGTCCAGGATGTCATGGGCCCGAGCGTGTTGTGGATCCAGCTGTGATGAGAATGGTGGAAGTCCGTGGAAGGAGGTAGGGGAGCTACATAGCGGTAATTAATTTCGCGAAAGAGTAGCTGAAGGCGAGAGACATAATCTTTTGGGTCTTCTGTCTCAAGAGTAGAGGGAGAAAGTTCAAGGAATTTAGCGTCTCCAGGCATAACTTCCGTTACGGAGACGACACGATCGAAGCCTTTTATAGTGAATAGCGAGTTAGTGCTAGCAATACTACTGGCGGACCAGATACTATTTTTATTCAGGGCAAAATGATACTTTGCTCCAGGATAAGTTGTCGCGTGTGTTGCAAAGGGTTGGACTGACATACTCAATGCATGTTCTTCTAGAATGTTTCAACATAGCCATTTCGAATTTGTTTATGTTGAAGTGTTTAACTCGCCTCACACACTCCCTTTTTCCGACTCTCACAGGATGTCCATCATTCGAGCCCACAAGTTTCCTCTCACTTATCGTTTATTCCTTAGTTATGGGGTACCCAAGCGCTCTGCTTTGTCCCCGGATTACAGTGATTAAAGAGACATTTCCGGCGGCAAAAAGAAGATTTCAGCTTTCACATTGGGTCAATGAATGGCAGTCTCGCAAAATAGCTTGGATTTCAAAGGTTTAAGGTGTGCACATTGCATATAATACCGGGCCCGTATAGTACCGGTGAGCAGAAAAGATCTAAACCTGTTAAGGTAAATAAATCTGTATGGCTGCGTTAGTGAGAGAAAATGTATGTAAGTGTACTCGATCTCACCTCAGTTGGTAGTAGAACAACTGAGGGAGTCGGAGGCGCTGGTGTGGATGTAAATATCCACCTTTCTAGTATATTGTAAGCATACTCCACCCGGGAAAGGGAATGTCAAAGCAGTCATTATCATCCAAGTAACCTACGTACGGAGTGTCTCCAACTGGTAAGAGCCAGAATTCAAGTTGAAAATGTAAGGGAATATCTACAGTGAGTGCCACACAGATGCCACTGAGGTCATCACTCCTGAAGTCCGTAAATACTAACTCAAGAGTGCTCCTGGTTTTGCGCAGAACTTGAACTCTGTAAGGACCACCGAAAAAAGGAGCAAGAACAGGCATTACATGTTGCTTCGAGGGCAATTTTTTTTATTTTTAACCATAGATAACTGTACTTGGTTGTACTATCAATGCTACAGGCGTACCAATAAATTCAGTGTATGCAGCAAGTATCCAACTTAGTACATTCATGTTGCATTATCACTCAAAACCAACAGACATTGTTTCATGGTAAGTAAAAAATTTAGTGAAATGCTTTCATTCAATATACAGGACAGTAGGCATCGTGCAGCGAAAACAGTTTTGCGAATAGCTGTACATCTTTGATCATGGGAAGAAATGTGCAAGCACCGATGTAGAAAGAGCGTGGGAAACTATGAGTGATATACCGATCGACTGATAGTTACATCAAAACTACGTCATGGCGTGCTATAGACAGATAAATTGAGGCTCCAGGTGGCAAGAATACGATCCCCCCTTTCCTTCCTCGTCCTCAGACTCGCAAGGTGAGTCATTGTACAATCCAATGTTCCATCGGTTTAAATCAACTCAAATTCACATTGAGTTATGGAAACAGGAGCAACGGTCCTTGCATACTTTGCCATTGGTCAATTAGTCAAAGCAATTGTAGACTATGGAAGGGATATGCTGGAATATAGTAAAGAGCGGGAACTCTTTTTGGGAGAATTGGAACCACTGGGCGAGATTCTATCTCGCTTGGAGCTTCTTGTGGAATCCAAGTCACAGTCTGTCCCACCCGACCCTTGGATAGAGGCCCTCCAGAAACTCGATCTGTTCAAAGACAATGCGACCCTTGGACATACCTTGCGAGACATAGCTTCGAAGCTTGATATCCCAAAAGACAAAATTTACACACGGGCTACAAAGAATATTGGAGCTCCTCAAGCTGTAGAGCTACTCACCCCGTCTGGTACGCACTCAGATGGATCTTTGACACGAAAGGTTGTGTCGGGAGCCCACAAAATCAAAGTCAGGTCCATTTGGGCACTTATAGGGAAAAGTGACATGATAGATCTGCTAGCACGAGTTCAGAGGATGTGCCAGATGGCTCAAATTGCCTTGTCGGCATACTCTGCGTATGTCGCTAGTTTCTGATGTATTTCCTCAGGCTGACATACACATGGTTTTTGGATCAGAGAGCAACTTACAAAGATGAGTGAAACAGTGGAGCAGCGTCTTGACCTATATCAACAACGTGAGTTTACTGTCATCCGCTACTCAAGTCTTCCTGTAACTTGTTTCGTAGAAATATCGGCCAAATTGGATGAAGGTGAATAATTTGCTTGAAGCAGAACAAGTCTGAATAATGGTCTAACTACTATTCAGGGCTTGTGCAAATCCATGACCAGCTTGATTCTCTTGAACAACAGTCACAGATGGAAAAAGACGGTTATTACATGTCCTTATTGTGGCCAACTTTTCCTGATTTCTCTCTTTGGTTAATAGATAAGCGCTTGCAAGATTTTATCATGAAGCTCCAGCCTGTTGACAATGAGACGAAACATCATAGTATCTCAGCGCAAAAGCAAACTGGGACCTGCAACCTGGCTGCCAAACCATCCCTGCTATGTATCTTGGTTATCTTCGGGAGAACACGTCTTGTGTCTTTTTGGTCAACGTATGCTATGACAGATTTCTCTCCCGTTGTTAAGATAGTAATAGTCCAAACAACAGCTGGTTCCGGAAAATCTGTGCTATGGTCTGTATTCCCATTTATGTTGTTACTCTATAGACCCACGAACCTTTATCACAGTTCTTCTGTAATTGAAGAGCTTGAAAGTAGCACCCTCACGCAAGTGATCTACCACTACTGTGACTTCCGTGACCAACACAGCACCAACGTCAAGACAATCTTTCATTCCTTGCTTGCCCAGCTTGTCAGACAAAATACCCAGCAATTCAATAAGAAACTCTGCCAGATAACCGATTCAAAGCTCAATATTTCTGGACTTCTTTCAACCATTGACAGGGTTGTAGATTGGATAATTGATGATCTATCTTCCCGGGATAAGCAACAGTATGTCGTAATTGACGCCTTAGACGAGTGCGAGGACTTTGATTGCTTGATCCCTTGTCTCCTCCGGTTGGCGTCGGTTCCGAAAGTATCTCTGTTGTTGTCCAGCCGTCAAGAAAGAGATATCTATGATCTCCTTTGTGACCAGTCAATTATATCTCTGGCAGATGAAGGAGCAAGTGTGTTAGCCGACATTACAATTCATATTGATCATGAACTTAAGGGTCGTCAAAAGCTCTCTCGCTTTCCTTCACCAGTGAAAGCAGATATTGCAAGAGCATTGATGGAGAAGTCTGATGGCATGTAAGCCCTCCTTGAATATCATAGTCCATAACCGGTTCTCACCAATCTCTTCCTTGCCTAGGTTTCGCTGGGTTCAGTGCCAGCTTGATAGCCTGGTGTACTGCAGGACAGCTGGTGCAGTGAAGGAAGCTCTTGCAAATCTTCCAAAAACCCTTTATGAAACCTATGAGCACATTCTTTACTCCATTGATGCAAAGGGTCCCACGGAGGCTCGCACAGCGCGACAGATCCTTCAGTGGATTATTGGATCTACAGTTCGCCCTCTAACGTTAACAGAGATCAATTCGGCACTTCAAATTGAGATAGGCCAACCAAAGCTCAATGAAGATTTTTGCCTCTTTGATGAGGAAGAGATATTGAGCATCTGTAAAAGTCTGGTGATGTGCAATTCAGGAGTTGTGTCACTGTCTCATTTTACAGTGAAGGTATTAAATCTCGACATGACATTTATTGAGACTTTTTGACATTGGGTTTTATAGGAATTTCTGGTTCAGGCAAGACTAGCAGATCTCAATCTTGGCCATTACGCCATGGTCAACAGTGTTGTGCATCACGATTTGAGTCTTCACTGCCTCACCTACCTGTTGTTAGATGCGTTCAAGATGGGTCCGGCTACTTCCAAAGAATCTTATGCTCAACGTCTCAGAGATTATCCATTCCTTCCTTGTGCAACTATTCAATTACCAGCTCATTTATCATCTGCTCCACAGAACGACCCAGAAATATATGCTCTAGTATCTCAACTCCTTCTGGATCCTACATTGCACAACTTCAGCTCCTTTTCCCAAACTGAGCACTTCATGGATAACATTGGATACACCTCACAGAATTATTATGTCCTGAGAAGAAACCCTTCTTTTATCAATTCCGGACAGAGTCCTCCATGGTTCATTGTCTGGTGCCGCACACCGTGGATTGCCCGGCGGCTTCTCCACGAACGCCCCGAGTGGCTGAATGCCGAATCAACGAGTTCCACCTTCTTTTGTGGTACTCCGCTACATTGGGCAATTTACAGCGGGTGTTGGGATATTGCAGAAGCGATCCTTGACAGTGGTGCCAATATTGACAAAAAATCAGTCACAGGTGTTAAAAGTTACTGTGGATCGACACAGTTAAGCCCTCTGCAGGCAGCTTTGGGGATGTCTTCTGGGGAAGGAGTGAAGCTCTTACTTGCTCGAGGAGCCAAAGTATCATGTGCGGAGTTGAAGTCTGCGATTTATCGTGTCCCGAGAGGAGTTCATGTCCATGATTTTGGAGCAATGTCCTGTGAACCAGTTGCAGCTCCACGAGCAGGCTGAAATTATTGTTGCAGCGGTGCATACTGGCGATCCCAGAATGGTCCAAACTCTTTTGGACGCAGGATGCGATCCAAAAGCCATAGACCCTGGCTCTGGGAAGAGTACCTTGCAGGCCGCTTTTGAGCTGAGGACGGCGGGAGTCATTGATGTTCTTATTAAAGCAGGTGCATCTCTAGAGGAGGTTCATCGATTCGCTTCACCTGATCAACTTGATTGGGCGTCAGGTTACAAATGGTACTCGCAATGCCTTCATGCTAGTCGGGGTCCTAGCAGCTCCAAACAAGTTTTCTAACACCATGGAAGAACTACAAATCATTCGTGACTTTCTGATGATCGCCCTAGGCCTTCCACTGAATGTTGCCACCCTTGTGATGGATTTAGCAGAACAGTGGGCCAATATCAGAGTCTCTAAGAATGAAACGATTGAATTTACTGAAGATTCAGCCGAAACTCCATACATTCGACTTGCCATGCCCAATGGTAATCTTCGCTCGATCATATTTATCACTTCCTCGCATGACCAAGGTGAGTTTACTCACTGATTATCATAAGAACATTCTTGAATTCTTCATACTTAGGCTATAGTGGAGAGCCCGAACACACTAAAGGGACTTATCAGGAGTCACACACCTGGTTTGAGGCTGCCATCATGCGGCAAGGAGAGCAGGTAGGTGATCGAAGGTTCATCCAAGCAAATGTTCAGGCGGCCAGCCAAAGCCGTACTCATAGGAATATATGGAGTGTGGTGAGAGCTGATAGGAACAGTGAGATGTACCCTTGGATGATGTCTATCTGCACTCAGGATGAGATTTGGATGCTCCCCAGGGCACGATACGCAGGATGGATCAATAATGTGGACGCAGCGGAGATTACCATTTGTTATACCTTCTGTTAGGCCTTGTAAGATAAATATGGAAGATCATTATAAGTATATGCATTTTGAAAGGGAAGGACAACACATTTCAATGAGTTGCCCACTCACTTTGCTTTTTTCAAGCTATCTGTCCACTTCAAGCTACATGTAGAGTACACTCCAGAGGGCACCGGAATTTTTACACTCACCCTGCCAGTACGGACTGTAACTTACTGGTCCATACAGTGTTGTACAAGTTACTGCGCACTACACAGTCACTCCATAGTAGGCACAGCACTATTTTGGTATTTTCCACACCTTCAAAGCCACTCTAATTTGGCTTTCATATTGTAAAGGGAACGTGATGACCCCTACCTGAGGCAGCAGGCTACACCATATGCCCATACAATATCTTCCTTTGTTACTTGTACTTTGTGGCATGCCTTGTACGCTACTATAGAAAGCATTTGATACTTGATACCAACAAACCACAAACCAAGATGGATCATGGCCGTGAGTGACTATAAGGATTTAACTTACGGGAATCTTTCAAAAAACTAGCATAAGCCAGAAATAAACAGTGGTTGAGATGGACAAATCCGGATTTGAACCGGAGACCTTTCGCAAAGCAGGAAACTGATTCTCGAGTTATGCAAAGCGAACGTGATAACCCCTACACCATATGCCCACAGGGAATGTGATTCAGTAATATATCTACTGTAGAAGGCACTCGTCTCTATCCATGCATTACGCAGACATCAGCCGGGAGGCTTTGAAGCTTGATTCTAGGTAGTTTAACATATACGCGAACGAGTATATATCTTCCAGGACCAACGACTCCCACAAATCTAAAAAATGCAAAACATGAGGGTGAGGGTGCCAAGATAACAATACTTGAGGCAAACAATGTGGCAAGCAATACGGAGAAGAATAGTCAGTATCGATATATATAGTAATAGCATGAGATATATGGCGTTTTTTTTTTTGCTCTATCTCAACAAAACACGATCTCTACCCGATTTTTAAATCACGAAACCCAATAACGGCAGCCCACCCTATCACTTCCTCCCACACCCGTACCCGCCGCCGCATTCGGTTTGGGTTGTGTGCTGCGCGGAGGTAGCAGTAGGTGTTGGTCGCGGGCCGATGAGGCACCCGGTGGAGAAGGTGAGGGAGGGCGTGGAGGAGGCGGCAAGGTCGGCGGTGCGGGCGAAGGTGGACACAGTGGTGGTGCATTGGTTGAGGTAACGAGTTGCAGGTGCCCGTATTACAGCGTTGAGGCTTGTTTGCAGCTGGTCATGTTGAGGGCAAAGTTACAACAGGACTGGGTGGAAAAGTTTGGGGCGATCATGGAGTCCTATGGTGGAACGTCGAACGTGAACGTGTGGACTTTGAGGGAAGGGAGTGGGGAGGCCATGTGCTGGAGAAGAAATGACGAAAATAAGTGATATTGGAGTGACAGAGATTGAATATTGAATATCGAATGGTTGGACACACACTGTGACACACCGGAGGTAGAAACAGTAGATATGCTCTGCGATGCGATCATGCGATTGGTATCGTCGAAGACACAGACACTGAGGGAGAGCCTTAAACTGAGCCGGAAGCCGTGGGTGTCGGTATTTCGAGTACAGAGATGGTTGACGATGCCGTGGCAATGGTCAAAGTCTGAGATCACGCGTGACGATGTAAGAGTTGTCTCTCTGCTGCTGGTGCTGGCGTTAGTTCATGAGACTCATGCGTGTACCTATGATTGTGAACTGCAGCTGCATCTCGTCAAAAGTCATCCCTGGTTCCGTTTCGCAGCAAGTATCTGATTTCAGAAGCCTTGTGAGTTACTGAGAATAACGAAGCCAGTAAATTGAGACAGGAAAGGGACTTACCTTATCACAGCAATATTCCAGCGACACGACACAATCTTCTAATCCACCATTTGTTGCTTTGCCTCTCGATAAACGTACGAGTAGTCATTAGTCACGGGACAAGAAGATAATCTTGGCGCTAAATCAGTAAACGCCTTCGTCGATTCATCCTAGCTTCTTCAGTGGTCTCCGGTCATCAGGCTTCAGCACTTCAGCGCTTCAGTTTCAGGCCTCAATATTCAATCTCTCAATGCCAATCCTTTGGTAAATGAAAGATCTGGTTCTGGTGGAATTCCGAAGAGATAATGTACGACAAAAATCTCGACACAATTGCAGTAGACCGCCAGCCGCATGAATTTGCAAGGATTGCGATGGACGTACAATGGGCTAAGAGTAGTTCTAATTTTTGGAAAGTCCGTGAAGATGAAGCTTGTGGACCCAACTCTCGCTCTGTCACTCGGGTCGGACCGTCGTCTCTGGTCAGTGTAACAACAGCCGGGGGCCTTATTGATATTTCAAGGACTTTGCGGGAAGCCTGTTCTCTCTGATTTGAATTTGACCGTGGATCCTGGTTAAATCTTCCGAGTCTCTTCTGGATGCAACTCCTCTCTTTTACCCAGGTATTCGTCTTCGCCTTTTATTTCCATCTCTTCCTTTTCTATGTTTACCCGGCTTCTCTATCCCTCAGGTCCACCAGGCAGCAAGCAACACCTTCATTCCACTAGTTCTATCTATCGCGGTCAGTATGGATTTATTTTGACATGTATATGAATACAGTCGTAGTACATCAAATAGCAGTCATTGTTCTGCAATACAGCTGGTTCGCGCTCATCCTCCTTCCACTCGCTTTATTCAGCGCAGATGTTATTGGCCACTTTCTACGATCTCATTCTGAGTTATCGAGGTCAACCGATACTTGCACTCTTCCTTGCAAAAGCATGTTCCATCGACACGCCTATCCGGTTTAATCTCTTTCGGATTCCTGTGCTTGCTTCAGAGGTGGGGTGGTTTTAATGATAGACCGATGTCTTTGTTATTCAGTGAGTTACTGTAACTCTTGCCCCGTTTCTTTTCCTTCCTTCCACCTTACCTTTCGCCTCTACACTTCGTTTCGAGGCAATAATCCTTATTGGTGCATGCTTTTCAGTAAGCTACATGACAGCGAACTGGACCGAAGGGGTTACGATGGTATCTTTTTATGTGATGAATAGTGAGTATAAATACACGCCTTTGCAAACTAACGATAACGCTCCTTAGGCGTTGACTGCGTCGTCCTATATTAGTGATGATCCCGGGATAATCTGCTCTTCCAGTCGGTGGAATGGACGTCCACTTCCACGGCTGAGTGATAAGTGATTACATTGATGTTTTCTTTGTGACCGAAAAAGACACAAGTTGTGCAAGAGCTAGGCCGGTCTATCAAGAAAGATCATCTATCAAGAAGAAGATCATAAGATGACAAGTATGGAAATCAAGGACCATGTAGTGCGAAAAATATGTGCGGTCAGGGGACAATATATGCTTTGAGGTATACGGTAGGTCGCTACAATTGCGACTTGGAGTAGATGTACCTGACAGTACACGCTAATTCGGTTCGAATTGTTTAGGCCGCAGGAAGTCCAACTTGTACCGCTGTGACTCTAGATGCCATGAGATATACCCGTCCCTGAACCCTCGCCACTGAAGCGCGATCGTCACATCAACGTCTGAGAGTCCCATGTCCCTACTATCCAATCCCTCCTTTACTATTCTCTCACAATCATGCAACCTCAATATCTCGTCAATCCTGTATGTTGCGTCCCTCAGTTCTTTACAGAGGAGATTGAATGTATCCAATACTGTCCACTTCCCCGATGCACCCGAGCCCGCGCACTCCCTGAATGATTGTGTCTGTAGGTGGATCATGTTGATCGTTTCACCGGCTAACTCCTCCTTATGGAAGGAGAGAACATCGTTCACGGCCACCTAATGCAAACCGTAAGCGGCCAAGTGAATCAGGTTAAAAAGGCATACTTACAACGTAGAAGGCCATGTCAGGGATTGCCATAATATATCGGGACAATGGTAATCCTTGACCTTTCGTTGACTTGAATATGGCAGCTGCATATGCCTCTCCGGCGCCCGTTTTGCGACGAACAAAAAGTGGACTGAAAACTAACAAGTGAGCGATAGTTGAACGGACAGAGACTCTCATATCCGCTTACAAGTGAGCCTTAGCTCCTGGCGAAATGTCTCGAGCAGCTTGATCTCCACTGTTTTGCCGTTGTTTTGCAAGATACTGATACCCCATATCATGGGGACTGGCACGTAGCGCAGCGTCCATGGTGAGCAGACGTTTCTCCAAGAGACAGCCATCGATGTAATTGAACCAGGGTGCAGTGGCTAAACCTCGTAGCACTGCGTCTCCCTCATACAGTTGCGCAAGCTCTTTTATGCATTTGTGGTAGAGTTCAAGTATGGCAGATGGCTGAGACTCGCCCATCAAGACATGATACGCAAAGCTTCCTATTTCGTCATATATTCCAACGGTGTTGGTTTCTAATGAGTCGTCAATGAAAAAGGCCAGGGCGGTAAGCTTTGCTATGATAGCTTTCATTTCAATGTTGGCAAATGGGTAAGACCTTTCAGCGATAGTGAAGGTTGTCTCTTCGAGGATATCAAGCTGGCTTGTCGTCCAGGATGTCATAGGCCCGAGCGTGTTGTGGATCCAGCTGTGATGGGAATGGAGAAAGTCCGTACAAGCCGGTAGGGGAGCGACGTAGCGATAATCAATTTCTCGAAGGAGGAGCTGAAGGCGAGAGACATAATCTTTCGATGTGTCTTTCTCGAGAGTAGAGGGAGAAATTTCAAAGAATCTGGCGTCTCCTGGCATAACTTCCGTTATGGCGACATGACGAGACGACTGAAGCTTTTATTAATGAATAGCGAGTATAGCGCTAGCAATGCTACTGGCGGAGCAGATACTATTTTTATCCTGGGCTGAGGGCAGGGTTCACTACAGGATATCACTCATGTTGCAAAGGGTAACCGGTAGATCTGCCATACTCGGAGGATCATCATATTATCTGAAGCGGCGGATTTAGTTGGATTAGCATAATCCGACCACGCGAATACCTTGAAGTTCCACCTCTCACAAGATGTCCGTTATTCGAGCCCCATATGATGTCTCTTTGAGCAACAACCCTACGCCCTGGACCCGACGCTCGCCGCCAAGTGGAGCCAAGTTTACTGACGCAAACAACGTTGATTCCGAACTTCCCCAGTTCTCCCGAAATTCTGCATAGGATTTTAGTCTCAGTGTGACCAAGCATCCTGCTTCTGTTCGACTAAAGGCGTGTTTGGTAGGACGCGGGAAACATAATGTCGTTGTAGAGGGCTTGAAAGTCATTGTCTCTTCGTCTTGTACGCGTCTATGAAGCCTCATTGAAAATGAACAAATTTTGAATTCTCACCAGATCCTCGCATTCGTGCTTTGGAAGGGCTCAACTTGCCAGAACGTTCAGCGTATCTCTGGCCTTTTAGCTTAATATTCGCTTGTCAGTTCTTACTCTTCAACCCAATACTTATGATCAAAAATCCTCGTTGTTCGTGTTTATTCCATTGGAGCGGCTTGTAGAGTATGGATGAGTCTTTACTGCGGAAAAGACCTTGAAGATCTTTCATCTGATGGTGATAACACCACCCTGGTTGGAGTCTCTGATAACGTTTGGGTACTGTCAACTCGACATTGCTAGCGATTAAGTATCTTATTTATCCGATCCGAGTACGTATACTGTACTACGCATATTCTAATGCTTTCGGGCTGTCAGGTTTGTTTGGAGCTGTGGGTCGGATGGGATGGGTTAGTAGATTAGGTAGATGGGAAAGGATATAGACGATCGGTTGGAGAAGTTTTGGGCGATCAAGGAATTCCCTGGTTGAGGGGAGGGGGAGGTAGGCTGGCGCTGGAGAAGAAATTACAAAAAGTGGCTTATTTTCAAGAGATAGACGTTGGACGTCGGACTACTGAATGTAGGAACAGATGGTATGGTCTGGGATGCAATTGGTATCGTCGAAGACGCAGATGCAGAGCTGGAAACTGAGTCCGAAGCCGTGGCTGTCAGCATTTCGAGTACAGGAATGGTTAGTGACTCATGTCGTTGAGCGGGAGTCGCGCTCCTCGAAGTCTGACGACGCAAGAGCTGTTTCTCTCCTGAAGCGGATAGTGCTGGTGCTGGTGCTGGTGCTGGTTCATGAAACTCATGCGCATGCGTATAACTGTAATGCGAGTGCGACTGCATCTCATCAAAAGTCACGTCAAATAAAGAACTATGCATCTCCTCAGATTTAGTTTGACCATTTATCCCGCCTGCGGTTTCCAACAGTTCCGCCCTACAGTGGTTGCCCAGCGTAACGAGTATCAAGATGGGACGTATGTCCACTGTATCAGACGGCCAATGTGACGTCTGGATTCGGACTATAAGGCATACACGTATAATTGTGTATAGTTGACGCAAGAGTGTCAACAAGTGTCCACAAGACGAAACACACGCGCGTGAGTGCAGTGATGTGCGTGTTTGCGACGATTTTGTTACTACGGTAGGCTCCCATCCTCCTGCCTTTCTTTCAGCGCTTGCCTTATTCAACGTAGATGGCCTCCTAGCTATCGGCCACTTCATCCTGAGTTATCAATAACATGGGCACCCAGTGCCTTCACCTGTCCGAGGTCGTAAAAGCACGTTGCCTCAAGATCTCAATTCAGTTAGATCTCTTTCACCTGTTCGTGTTTGGGCTTTCTCCTTTCCTTCCGTGATCGCAGGTTCTCAAGTGCTTGGGATTTACCTACTCCTTGCACGCTTCTTTGTAAACTACGTGACTGCGGGACTACAAGACAAACTGGGCCAAAGGGGACGATGGCATCGTTTATAGCTCATAGAATCGGTCGGTGAGGTCTGAAAATTTCGCCCAAGATTCTGCAAGTTATCGCTTGGAAGTTGTCACAGCTCGTGATGTGCTACAGAATATCTTTTCAGCTTCGACGCTAATCTGTTTGGAACTGTTCAGGCCGAATGAAGTCCAACTTGTACCTCGGCGTCTCTAGATGCCATGAAATATACCCATCTTTGAACTTTCGCCATCGGAGCGCAATTGCCACATCAACCTCCGAGAGTCCCATGCTTTTACCATTCGATCCGTCCCTTACTATTTTCTCACAGTCCTGCACCCTCAAAATCTCGTTGATCCTATATATAGCATCTCTCACTTCATTGCAGAGGTGGTTGAATGTATCCAATGCTGTCCATTCCCCGGATGGACCTGAGCCTCTGGACTCCTTGAATGAGTGTGTTTGGAGGTGTATCATGTTGACGCTTTCCCCGGCCAGCTCCTCCTTGTGAAACGAAAGAATATCATTCATGACTCCCTATAGAATGCAAACCTGTAAGCAATCAAGTGTATACTTATAGTTCCGGCGTACTGACAATAAAGTATGATATGTCAGGGAGTGCCCGCAGGTATCTTGACAGTGGCAAGCCTTGCTCTTCAGTCGAATGGAATATTGGGGCTATGAATGACTCCCCAATGGCCGTTTTGTTCCGCATCCAAAGTGGACTGGAAACAACTATGTCAGTACGTGCCAAGCGCAGGTGATCTGTCGTATTGGCTTACAAGTTAATCCCAGCTTTGGGTGAAGTTTCTTGAGCCGCATTACTTATGCCATTACACCGTCGTTTGGAAAGGTTCTGATATCCCATATCATAGGGACTAGCGCGCACGTCGGTGTCTGTGGTCAAGAGACGCTTTTCCAGGAGACACCCATCGATATAATTGATCCAGCCCCAAACGGCTAATCCTCGTAGTGCTGTGTCACCTTCGAAGAGGTGTAGAAGCTCTTTTATGCATACGTGGTAGAGATTGAGTATGCCAAATGGCTGAGGCTTTCCCATGAAGACGTGATATGCGAAGCTACCAATTTCATCGTACACAATGCCATCGGCGGTTTCCAGCGAGTCATCAATGTAGAGCACTAGGGCAGTAAGCTTCCCGATAACAGCTATCACTTCGGTGGCAGCATAAGGGTAGGCTTTGTAGGGCAAATCCAGAGACATTTTCGCAACGGCATCAAGGTGACATTTAGTCCACGGTGTCATTGGCCCCAGAGTATCATGAGTCCAGCTGTTATGGGAACGAAGGAGCTCGATGGGAGGAGATGAGGGGGTATGTCGATATTCGACTTCGTGAAGGAGGAATTGAAGGCGAGAAATATAGCATTTTGGGTTGCCTTTCTCCAGGGCGGACAAAGGATGATTCTCTCCTGGCATTACTTTTGCTATGTCAGTCTCTACGGATTGCAGGCTTTTATAGTGGGATAGCGGTATTGGCGGGTCGGATACATTTTAATTTTCTTTCCAATACGCATCATTATCCCCGCGGGCTTGTTTATCGTATGTTGAATTAAGATTCAAGGGCCCACTCAATAACAAATTGAGAGTTTGGCAAATGAGAACGCACTTGTAAACATCGGGGAAAATATAAGCCTGAAGGGAGGAGATGGGGTTATAGTAGAAATGGTTAGGACAAATTTCTTTTCATTCTAGCTCTGAAGTTTAAATATACCCGCGGCGGAAGTCTGTTGAAACCGAATTTGGGGCTACCACACCAGCATAAGTACGTTCTGTGCACCATTGAAAAGTCATACAGTATCACCCTGGATGCATTACTACTACCGTGGACTAAGTAATGATACATCGAATCTGCTTGTAAAACTAAGCCCTCTCGCACTCCCTTCAACCCCTAAGGTGAGTTATTTTTCAAGCCCAATTTTAAAATCAAGAGAAAGTGGTAGTAAACATATGGCCCGGAGGACAGAAGAAGCTACGTAGACTCGTTTCTGTCAACATCATTAACATTCCTCTCCCCACCTGTCACCTAAACCCATTTACTTATAGTGTCACAGAAGAAGCGTACTATGTGGTTCTAACTTCTAAAGCGGTTGACACCCTTGCGATTTTTTCTTGTGCTACTTATTTGATTCATCCACCCGTGCTATTCAATCAATTCAATCCATTCAATTGATGATTTTATCGAATCCGCATTGATTCCGCAACATCACCGCTGCCGTTGGTTTCAGAAATTCCAGTGCCAGCCAAATTACAGTCGTGCTGGAAACCTCAATGAGATAATGGATAGTCCGTTAAAAACTGTAGGGCTTATGACCACTCAGTTATTCATAGCCATCCTAGGCCTTTTATGATGTGACACTGCTTCAATCCCATAACATACTCACGGGGTTGAGTTAAGAAACCGGCGCATCAAGAAGCCATTCAAGGATCATCGGCCTGTATAATTTGGAGTCAAGGTTGGTGAGTCTTGAATATATCATAAGATCGCTCGCTTCAGGTATGTAATTTCCGCAGGGATAAGGTTCCATAAATTTTGACGTTATTGTTTGCTTTTGTAAAACTATCGAGTACAAATATATGAGAGTAGGAGATATCGTATGAGAATAAAGCAGGTCACTACATGTCATTCTTGGTCGTCATGAATCCTTTCAGCTTCTTGAAACGCTATGGAATTTCGGTCCGAACTGCTCAAGCCGAAGGAAGTCCAACTTATACCGCTGTGACTCGAGATGCCATGAGATATAGCCGTCCCTGTACTCTCGCCACTGGAGCGCGATTGTCACATCAATGTCTGAGAGTCCTATATCCCTACTATCCAACTTCTCCCTCGCTATTCTCTCACAATCCTGCAACCTCAAAATCTCGTCGATCCTGTCAGTGGCGTCTTTCACTTGGTTGCAGAGGAGGTTGAATGTATCCGATACTGTCCACTCCCCAGATGCACCTGAGCCTCCGTACCCCTTAAATGATTGCGTCTGTAGGTGAATCATGTTAACAGTTTCGCCGCCCAGCTCCTCCTTGTGAAAGGAAATCAGATCGTTCAAGACCAACTATTGCAAAATTATGAGTAACCATGCACACTAAGTATTACAGCTCATACTTACAGTATAAAATGTGATATCAGGCAATGCCATGATATATCTAGACAAAGGCAAGTCTTGATATTTAGTTGATTTGAATATGGCAGCTGCATATGCCTCCGCAATGCCTGTTCTGTGGCGAATGTAAAGCGGGCTTGAACAAATATATGAGGATATGTGCACGGTACCATGATGCTATCGGCTTACAAGCGAACCCTAGCTCCTGGCAAAGTCTCTCGAGCCGCATGACCTGTAAAATGACACCGTTGTTTGGCAAGATTCTGATATCCCATATCATAGGGACTAGCACGCAGTTCGGTGTCTATGGTCAAGAGACGCTTCTCCAGGAGACACCCATCTATGTAATTGATCCAGGGTATAACGGCTGCTGCTTGTAGCACTGGGTCTCCTTCATGGAGATGGGACATCTCCTTGATGCATTCGTGGTAAAGATCGAGCAGGGCAGATGGCTGGGCCTTGCCTGTGAAGACATGGTGTACGAAGCTGCCAATCTCATTGTACATGGTGTCGTCTTCCAACGAGTCATCAATGTGGATTACAATCGCAGACAACTTTGCCATAATAGCTTTCATTTCAATGTCAGCAAAAGGGTAAAAACCTTTCAGCAATAGAAAAGGTTGCATCTCCAAGGGTATCAAGCTGGCTTGTGGTCCAGGACGTTGTAGGCCCAAATGTATCATGCATCCAGCTGTGGTGAGAGCGGAGGAAGTCCATAGAAGGGGGTTGTGGAGCGACATAGCGATAATCAATTTCGCGAAAGAGGAGCTGAAGGCGAGAGAGGTAGTCTTTCGAGACACTTTTTCCGGGTGTAGAGGGAGCAGTCTCAAAGAATTTGGCGCCTTCTTTCATCACTTCCAATGTGGGGTACTAACGGTACAATGAAGGCCTTTTATCAGTCGGCAGTTGGGTGTTATTGATAGGAATATCGGTCCCCGAGGACGTGGTCTTCATTCACACCAATGACCCTGGCTAACTTGCAGAAATTCATTCCATTTGGCATGATAAATGGTATCTTAAGATTCAGCGATCCTCCTGGCCTTTGCTAAAGCCTTGTTTTCCACATATGGATCGCTATTTTCATCGTTTTTTCATGACATGCATATTTATAGTAAGCTTTACGGCAGTTTACAGGAATTGTCTGAATTTTGGAGGATAAGTCTTGCAAACTTCAAATACTGGTTCCTTACGGCAGAGATTTTGTTATTCTTTTCGCGCACCCCGCGTGTTCCCGTAATCAGAAACAATTTCAAAGAGATATTTCCAGAGAAGAAAAGAAGGCTTGAGGTGGGTGCTGCTTGTCGGGCCTTAATGATGGTGCCCAGTGTCCGGTCAGGCATATCGCCGGGTCTGTCGAGCTTCCTTGAAGTTCAGTGAATCAGTTACAACTTACGACGGCTTATTGCCGGAGTTTCTGTTCTGAAAGATTGGTACCTTGAAATTGTGAGAATAATTATTTCTGTTTTGTGTACCTGTAATTTATCCTCATTGAGAGCACCTTCAGACATTTACTATAACAGACTATATTGTACAGGTCCATCTATCATACACAGCCAGACCAAGTTAAGTATTAGAATAAGTTTAACCTGGGAGAGCGTGGGTGACAAAGTTACTTGTCGGACTTTCAATCCTTGTACTTGTCTTTACACAAGGTACTTACTTTGTCACGTACAACTTGATCAGCAAAACGTCTATGAACGGGAAGCCATTTTCCAGCACTGTACAGTGCTGGGGGCCGCTGGTAGCCTGGAACCAGCTGCATGGTGCCTGACAGGGGCTCTAGTTCAGCCACGTTTTACTGATCTTGAAGTACTTGACGTACTTTGATCGTACTTGTACTACTTATGATGTACTTTTGATAATAAGAGCTATGTATTACACTTGATCTCCAAATTTCTTAGCTCGAGGCTTTGGTACGTGGCGCTAAATATAGTATACATCAAGGACCCCAATCAAAGATCGAGAATGTTGTACGCCGCCAAATTATGTATTTTTAAAACATCAAGATGCCGACATTTACATGGTAGCGGAGTTGGAATTTATTAATGCAGCCGAGTACGCCCACTTTGAAGGCGCACCATTCACATACTACGATCAGATGTACAGCAACGGGAGCCGCAGGAGAGTCAGAACAAAGTTGGGGATGCTTTCTTTTCAAACATCGGGATGCCCAACATGACCCATCCCCCGGCCCCGGTCTCCCATCAGGGTGCCGCCTTTCCATCATTTTAAGCGTCACAGAAACAAAGCGGAAGTACGCAAAGGTTCTTGGTTATTAACCTTGAAGTTTGAGAAAGGCTTGAGCTTAAGCGAAGAGAGAACATGACTTCGGAGTGATAGCCACGTAGGCAAGCAGGATAAAAACAACATCAATAGCACAGGCAGTACCGAGAGGACAAATCCGGATTTGAACCGGAGACCTTTTGCAAATAACCGGGTCTGGGAGTTCATGCAAAGTGAATGTGATAACCCCTACACCATATGCCTATATGATATTCCCAATGTAACTCTGTGACGTGGCTTGTACAGCACCATAGCATCAAAACTTTGAAGTAAAGATGGATCACAGCAGTACTATAAGGACTGAAGTTATGAAAAACTTGAACTATGGCGACAGAACATACTCTTGCACTGATCAATGATTACCAAGTCAACAAACAAGGGAAAAAAAGGAGTCAACTACTAGCGTCTGCTGTATCAATAACTATGGCCAAATCCGGATTTGAACCGGAGACCTTTCACAAAGACTGTAGAATCCTTCTATGGATGCGAAGCGAGTCTTAGCGAACATGATAACCCCTACACCATATGCCCATATACTTGGTACCATTACAGTTTACTTTTATAACTCTGTGCAACCTGTTAGTAGTTACTCCACTCTGATAGAAAGTATTCAATGCCAGGGACACAAGAAAGTTACGGAAACCTTTCAGAAATACCTGAACTACGAAGAGAGAGAACAGGATCTTGGTACAGATGTACAGAAAATAAGTAGGCAGGTAGGAAAAAAAACAAGTTTCAGCTTGTTGCATGGACAAATCCGGATTTGAACCGGAGACCTTTCGCAGACACATTCCAAACCTATGCAAAGCGAACGTGATAACCCCTACACCATATGCCCATGTAATTGCTCCGCTTCTGGATTGGTAATATGTAATACAACTGGTTGAGAGCATTTGTCTCTATTCTCTACTTGTGGCACGGCGGACTCGATTATCAACCTCGGAGTTCGAAACCTGATTCAAGGCAGTAGACCCAAACAAGTGCTTGAGTATATATCTTCCCGGACTCCGAACCACAGGATCGGGCCCAAGCGTAAAGAAATAAGTCACAGGTTACAATATCAGGGTGGGGGCACCAAGATAACAATCAAAGAAGATAGCTAGTAGCGATATAATGGTATCAGATATGGGTGTGAGATATATGGGGTTTTTTTGCTCAGATCTCAGCTGTATATAAGAGCGTGAGTTAGCAAAAATGGGGACGGGAGATTCATAATCAAGCAAGCAAGAGCGGAGAAAGCAGAGAGGAGCTCGCAGTAGCAACAATACACACATAGGAAAACCCAAGAAGAACAGAGCACCTTGTATCGAATGCAAGAAGAAATGGCAGATCCAAAAAAGCCAATAAGTAATAATATAAAAAGGCACTCCAATGAACAATGAATGACAGCATCGATAAACGCTCCGACACAAACTCACCGCCAACGCCTGCGCGCCCCAATACACCCCGGCCAGCCCGCTCCACTACGCACCATTCAGCGCTCCTACATACAACCCCATAATGGCCTTCGTACATGCCGCGTCGTCGTATTCGCCACTGCGATGAGGTACCCAGTGGAGAAGGTGAGGGAGAAGGCGTGGAGGGCTTGCAGGGTGAAGGTTGGAGGCGGTGAGGTCGGTGGTACAGGCGGATTGGAGGGCAGAGGCGAAGGTGGACATGGTGCTGGTGCATTGGTCAAGACCTGGAGCCCAGTGAACATCGACCAGGCGGAAACAGGCTCAAACGGGTGCAAAATGGCTTCAAATGGGCAGAAGTGGGCACTGCCAAAATTCGCCCGATATCGCCCAAATCTGCTCATTCTGTCCACTCGAAAATGAGCACAATCTTTTAGGTTCTTTCAGTATCTTCGAGAATGGTGCATTACAGTTGAGCAAAAACAGGCAGAAATGAGCAGATATAGGTGGGATTGAGCTCATTTAAGCTCAATTCTCTCTTGATCAGATATGGTAATTTTCATTTGATTTTGGGCGTAAATGAGCGGAAACGAGCCCAGATACCAGTCGACACCATAATGAAATAGCTACTAGTTACAGTCGTAATTGCGCTAATGACCGGTACAGATGACTATCGATACGACACCTCCTCGGAGTCCTAAACGGAGCTAAAATAATAATCGAGTAAGTCATATGATAGCATTCTATGGCCTGCTCGTTCCTTTAGTCTAGATGGTTATTGTATGTACTATTAGATACTATGCAGGTTGTATTATCTATATTAAAGTTTCGGGCTCGTCGCTTGCAGGCAATGCTTCCCGCAAGCGACGCGGCTCAACAAACCCCACTGTTTCTGATCTCGTGCTTTGACCCAGCGGTGTGAGTGCATACCTAGGAGCAGAGGAATCTAGGTGAGCGGAGATACCCAAAACCGTAGGAGCATTGCGACGCATCAAGCGAAACGCAGATACCCCTGAAATGTAGGAGCATATGACCTATGAAGGACTTACCAAAATGGATTATCGAACAGGAGGCATCGCAATGTGTGTGAACTGTGCGAGGACAACTGAGTTTGCCTGCATATAGGGCGCTAGTATCTCTGCATGCTGACGGAGATATTTTGTGAAAGATTGGCCAGCCCATCGGCCCTTAACTTGCATGACTGGAAAAGGCATTCCTCGGAGAAGATACTCAAGGACTGAGCCGATGCGGATTCCATGTGCTGGAGGCACTGTCACTTGCGCCATTTTACCAGCATCTACAAGACACTTGATGAAATTTCGGCGTGTGAGTGGTCTTCGTTTGCCGTCGGTGTGGGTGTATGAGAAAAGCGCCTCGTTTGACATATGCGGGTTATTGACAATGAGGTGATTGTCCAGGGCCGCTTCGGGATCAGATAAGCCGTCCTGTTTTGCCCAACTGACGTCTTCGCCATTGATTGGAGCAGCTTTGGTCGACGGCAGGTGGAAGGAGGTTGTTTTGAGCTGATTGCGATCACGAGCCGTGGATATGTGTGACCTTGTCACATGTAGCAAACAGTTGAAGACTAGGAGAGATGGCACTACGAACTCACCCAGCCTGGAGGTGCAGTAGAAAGAGGTTGTGAGGCATGCCCAGAAAGCAGCGTGAAGTGGATTTGTGAGGTCTAGGACAGAACGGATGGCTAGTAAGAAAATTATAGTGAACGGCGCTCATTTTTGACGTTTTGATGTTGGTGGAGCGAGACGATTACTACCTTTGAGCAAGGCTTTGAGTTGATCACGGTCTACCAACCAGGTTAGGCCATGCAGAACATGCCATGCGTGGATAGCGGCAGTGTAGTTTGAGATTGTATCACCTGAATAGCTTCCAGCGAGAGCAGCCACAAAGGCTGAGATTAGCGTAGTGCTAGTTGGGGCACGCTGAATTTCTGATATACCTTTCATGTCACAGAATACATGGAAAACCAGCAGACCTGAGCCATACGTTTCGAGGGTGCTCTCTGCATATGCATGAGAGATGACAGTGAATACGCGCAGTAAGTCTTCCTCTGACAGAGGAAGTGAATTTGAACTGCGCGATCCATTGAATGGAAGCCACATCAGTAGGCGTTCGCGCGCCATACAGTGTGGACGTAATACCGATAAGACAGGGCGGAGGTCCTGACGGTAGGGCATAGGTCTTGAGCGCTTTGATGGCGGTCTGATAGGAGAGCGTAGTAGAGCGCTGAACCGCGAGGGTGACTGAGAGGATGTGGGATTAATCCCACCAGTAAAGGCTGGAGTTGATGAGCTCATCCCCATGCTGCTCAAAAGAGTGGTTGAGTTGTTTGCGGCGGTTGAGCTCAAGCTTTGGAATGGATTTTGGGACATGGTGAAGAAATCCAGTTGGGGTGATATCCTGATCGAAGTCAACAATGAAGGGTTCGAGGAAGGTGGGGATTGTAATGGGAGGCAAAAGTAGTGATTTGCTAGCATAGATGCCACGGGATGGGTTGTCGGCCGGGTTTTCTTTGCTTGGTACGTATCGTGAGTGGACAGTAACGTTGACGGGTCCCAAGAGCTGGTGTATGAGTCGGAAGACCTCGTTGACCCTTTTGTCACGACTACGTCCTGCCCACCATCCTTCCACAACGCCGTTGTTGTCGCCGTACAGTTTGATGTGGATGGAGTGGGCATGGGCATTGAGAACTGCTCGAACAAGGAGATAGAAGCCAATTGCCTCAGCCCAGGCAATGGTCCGGCCTTCTGTGTCCCATCCCTTGATGAGTTTCCAGGCTCTCCACCTTCCGCGAATAACGATAGCAATGCCGAATCCTGAGCTGGCATCTGAGAACGCGTGGAGGTCAACGACCTCAGAAGGGACAGGGAGGCATCGCTGAAGAGGGGATTTGGTGAGTGTATTGCTCCACCATCTGATATCTGAGGGCGTGTCTCTGGGAGGAGTGAGTGGAACGAAAGGATTGTGGGATGCAACCCCCATGAAGGCCTCCAGGTTGGTGAGGTACGCTCGTCCTTCAGGGATAATGAGGGAAGTGTGTAGCAGCTTTCCATAAAGGGACTGTGTCTCTTCCAACGTGTGTGTGCGTGACTTCTGCCATTCCGCAATGGCATTCTGATACTTTTCCGCTTTCGTTGAAGTGAGAGCAACGGTCCTGTTCTGAACATCCCAGAGGAAACCCGTGAAAGGGCATGATGGAGCGAAAGGAGAGTCCTTGTCCTTCCCCCATATGAAACCCAGAGCATCGGAGAGTGTGTCAATGTCTTCGAAGGAGTATGAGAACTCACGATCATGCTCAGAGCGTGAGGAGCATTGTGAGAGGTCTGCAACTGGGAAAACATAATCCTCGTCAAAATCTTCCACAAGATCTGATGGTAGGATTCCTCCAGCAAACCATAGCCGGCCGCCATGTGTTTGACGACCACCAATGCTTTGAATGCGTTGCCGAGTGGCTGCTCGACGTTCATTGAATTCGATGAGATGCTCTCGTCGGATTCGTGCAAAGAAATGGTCATCGCTCCATTTGGAGATGGGTCCCATTCCTTTCCATCGAAAAATATCGGCACCTCCATCATCCAAGGAACCATGTACGCCTCCACCCGATGTGATCCCAAACATGAGACATGTGTCGAGACCAAAACAGTCACTACCGCGCAAGCGAACGGCGGCTCCTGGCCATTGAGAGTGGTGTAGGGGAATACCCCGGTAAGCTTCAACGACATCCCGACAGGCCACTTCAGAACCTGGAGGTAGTTGGTAAATGAGCAAACAGACTGCTGCAAAAGTTCCATATGTGCATGGGTAGTCAGAGGATTCGATAGTGGAGTTAATAGATTGGGTGATACTGCGAGGGCTATGAGGGAATGATAGGTCTTGGACCATCCGAAAAGAATTTGGTTTGTGCGGCTTTCGGATGAGTGATAGAGGTGAAGTTTGGAATGGCCCAACGAGCTGTTCGAGTTCATATTGTGACATGGGTCCAAGGTATCGACCTGTGGCAAATTCTTTGTCCATGAGAGTGTCAAACTCTGTGGCGAATGTATCAATAGATGGTTTATTCGGCGGGATGGATGTTGTCGAGATCGAGCGGATACCAACATTGAAGCCATGACGCAGTGAACCGACGAGATCTGGGTATTTGGCGGCAAGACCCGATTCGGATAGCATCGCCTCCCATGCATCAACTTTATACGGAGTGAGAGGAGTCTGTGCTCTCTGCGCGAATACACGCTTGAGCTCCATGACTCGGCGACCCACATCCACTGCAGATGTGCTTCTGTGAGTGGGAGGAGTCGGTGCAGCCTTTGGGAAGGTTGAAGTAAAGACAGATTGGCTTCCCTGTGCCCCGGGCTGATAGCTCCCTCCCTTGTCGCTGAGCGAAAACTTCGGTGCCATTCCATAAGTGAGGTAAGGAGCAGTTCCGGACCTGGTGGATGGAGATGCCAAGACACGTTGCACAGACAGATTTGGCTGATTTCCTGTCTGTGCTCGCTTGAAAAAACGACTCTTGGGGCGGGAGGGAAGCCTGAAGATCCAATGGAAAAGGCAAGCAGATGCGTATGCGTATGCGTATGTGAGAGCAGCAAATACGCGAAAGAGAAATGAATTAGGAGTAGAAATTAATTTTGTTAGTGATGGTTTATAGTAGGGATTGAAGCGGTTAAACATACCGTGCTTTTTCCTGACTGGTTTCGGTAGGGATGAGGTCTCGGGGATGCTGTAGGAGTGGAGCGGAGAGCGCTTGATGTCTTCCGACTAGGTGTTGAAGGTTGCGGAACGTGATAAGGAGCCTTGACTGGCGACGTCCCAACATCCACCTGCATGAGTATGAAACCAGGTATGCGAGTTATGAAAGAACATTTGTGCAATGTTTATGTGAGTGTTAATGCGAATGCGAATGCGAATGCGTATGCGTATGCATGTGTGATATGCGAAGTATGTGTGTGCATTGTTCATGTGAACAGAGAAAATCATTGAGGAGAGAATAATGAAAGACATAGTTAGTAAATGGTTCATCGAGATGAATAAAAATAAGAAAAAACGGACCGTAGTCATGGAGTCTAAACGCATCTGCCTCAGAATGTCATCTTCCAGTTTTGAGACTAGGTCTTCATTGATGAGAGCGACGTTGAAAACGGGCTTTTTCGCCAGTAATAGGCGGTACCAGTCACGTCTCATGTGAGCTTGGTACTTCACAAGGACTTGCTCGCCATGTGGTTCTATTCGACGGAAATGGTGGTTTTCTAGGATGGTGTAAAAATGAGCCCATGCTTTAATGTACTCCGCTGGCCAGCCAACCTCGTTCATGGTGTGGATATAGAGGGTTTTCGCTATCGAGAGATGAGTGAACGAAAGTCGTTCGTCAGGAATAGCCTTTGGAGATTTAGTGAGAGTAGACAGAGGCCGCAGCGCTGCAATGGTGGCATCATCGCCGGCAGCTGCAAAGCCGTATCCTGTAGTTGATTCAGCGAGAGAATTGATGCGAGCTTCCTCGCAGCCATCCATTCCGAAATACCAGAGTTCGACAAACTCATATTTCCTCATTTTCTCCAGAGCAAAGGGGAGAGGAGAGGCTTGACTGTGAGTGGGTATTGAAGCCATTTGATCCATAGGCGGAGGTTTGAACTTCTTCTTCTCCTCTTCTGCCTTCTCTTTTTCTGCTTCTCTTCGTACATGCTCTGCTGTCTGAGCTCGTAGCTCTGCTAACCGCTTTTCTTCTTCTCTATCCACTTCGAGTTGGGCTTCCCAGGCCTGAATGGTCTTGGCGTGTCGCGCTGTCCATGAATCAATTAGACCCTTTACAATGTCGTCGCGATTCCTGTCATCAGTTACACATGAATTAACGAAATCATCCCAATCTGGATCAGTGTTATAGTCCGGGACCAAGTCCTGGGTTGGGTCTCTTGTGATGCGGGGTGTGTCCATAATAAAAGCGAGAGTATAAAGCTATTAAATTATGAAGTATTTAGATTATTAGCGCGTAGAAATAGCAAAGAGAGATGGGACAGAGCGTTGAAAAACTTTGAATGGTCTTTGTGCAGCTTTGAGACAGCACAAGACTTTCAAAGATATGCGGAGCAGAGAAGACGTGAAGTAACGTCGTCTCTGCCGCACGCCGTAGAATAACGTATGTCACCTGACTCATTCCTCATCAGGCTCATACTACACATAAGGGCATCTGAAACTCACCAGCGTACAAAATAATTCCAACCGTGCTTGTATCGTGTAAGTATCGCGTACCATTTGGCGTCCTTCGGGTTCCTTCAAGTCATGCTATCGATTCTACACATAAGCCTGGTGATAGTGAACTACAACAAAGAAAAAAAGACATACAAGATAATACTGGTCCATTGAAGCTTGACGGTAGACGAGTTTTGAGGAAAAGTCTCGAAGAAGAATCCCAGAGGCTAAAAAGTCCCTAAGTTCAGCTAAATTGCTGACAATGGCTAATAACACAACTAGCCTCAAGGAAAAGGTGACCGAGTTGCGATTTTGGATCCTGACTTGGCGTAAACCGAAAAAGTGACCATCGACAAGGCTAGAAGCTTAGAAGAGGTATAGTAAGTTCAAATAATAGACCATAATATGCGATTTACACACCTTTTTGTTTCCAATTCCCATACCAGAAAAAATCCGCTTGAATGACACTATTGAACAGCTTGATGAGAGTGAAAGTCGTCACCACGTTTGTAGAACGCATGAATAGTGCCGAAGGTGGTACATCGAGAAGTTAGATGATGGAGATGGTGGTAGCAGAAGAAGAGGCGATTCTCAGGTGAATGACGTGACTGTGCAAGATACTTCATCACGGGTTCGGACACACGATGAGTCGGACTTAAAGTTAGAAAACTTGAACTTCCCCGGGCCTCCAGCAAGATTTGGGTATGTACTTTATCATGACTACAAGTCTTAACTCAGAGAAGACTGAAGTCCTCAAAAACAACAGCCCGATAGAACTGAAAATTGACCAAGCCCGTTTCGGCCGGAAACCGCCTATTTGAACCTGTTTCAGCTCAATCTTGCCCAATCCTGCTCGTTTCTGCCCAGTCGAAGTTCACTGGGCCTGGAGGCCTGGAGGCGGGCTGCAGGTGCCCCATATGACGTCGTTGAGGGCTGTGAGGTTTGTTTGTAGTTGGACAAATTGGGTTAGAAAAGGTAAGGTTAAGTAGATTGGGGAGGAGAGGCGAACGTACATCGGAAACGACATCACTGGTATTTTCTAGCAATCCAAAGGGCCGACAAGTGCGAACGCGTGAAAGTCCTGCAAGTTGGTCATGTCGAGTAAAAAGTTGTAGCAGGACTGAGTGTAGAAGCGGTCATGAATGGTTGAACGTTGAACGTTGAGGGAAGGGAGTGGCGGGGTCGGGCGCTGACGAAAAATGACTAAAATAAGTGATATTCAAGAGACAGATATTGGTACGATCGTGAACTAGAGGTAAAAACGGTCGGTATAGTCTGCAAGGCAATAGGTATCGTCGAAAACGCGCTGACGGAGAGCCAGCCCGAAGCTGTGCATGTGGGTGTTTCGAGCACGGAATTCGAAATAGTCGGCGACGCCGTGGCACTGGTCAAAGCCTGCCATAAGAGTTGTCTTTATTCTGGTTCATGAAACCCATGGGCGTATCTATAACTGTGATGGGAATCTCGTCACAAGTCATCCATTCATCCGGGGTTCCATTTGCAGCAGATTTCACGAATCACAAACCTTGTGGATTACTGAGAACAATGTTAATGAAGCGAGACAGGGAAGCAACTCACCTCCTACAGCAATCTTCCGGCGACGCCACACATTCTTCTAAATCCATCATTTGTAGCCTTGCGTCCGCCGTGCCACGAGTATTGGAGTAAAGAGCTGTAAAGAAGCACTGAGTCACGGGACAAGAAGATAATCTTGGCGCTAAAGTTCTTCAATTGTAGGCGCCTTCATTTCATTCTTTCATCAATTCATCCTTGCTTCTTCAGTCCTAGTCATCGGGCCTTCAGCAGTTCAGCAGCCCAACGTTACGCTCAACGTTCAGCTTCAGGCCCTCAAATCTTCAAATCTTCAGCGCTCAACTCCAGGCCACAATATTCAATACCAATCCTTGAATCAATGCATGATGGACTGCAGATACTAAAAAGATTTGTTTCTGGTGAAAGAGATAACGTACGAAAAAAAACCTCGACACAATCGCTGTAGATCGAACGGCTAGCCGCCTAAGATTGCAATGAAATCAAACTGAAGCGTGTCACGGACCCAACTCTTGCTCTTTCATTCGGGTCGTCTCTGATAACAACAGCCGGGGGGCCATATTGAGATTTTTAGGACTCTGCGGGAAGCCCGGTTCTCTATGATTTGACGGGTCCCGATTTGCTCTTCCCCAGTCTCTCCTAGGTGCAACCCCTCCCTTTTACGTGCATCTGTCTCCTCCCCAGTCTCTTCTAGGTGCGACCCCTCTCTTTTACGTGTATCCATCTCTCCGGCTTCTCTATCCCTCACTAGTTCTATCTGTCGCAGCCAGGATGGATTTAACTTATCATGTATACAAATACGATCATAGTCAATACCACCCATTGTTTCCCGTCCTGTCGTGCTTCTTGTCCTCCTCATATCTGTTTACTAGTTCTATCACAAGCCCGATTGGCCAGAATCATCCATCCAACGTTTGCATTTTCCCTTGAACTACCATAGGATACAAACATGTAGAACCAATAGGGGTGGCACAAGCTGAGGATGGACAGTTCTACTTATCGATATTAAGCTACAAAGACGTTTACGAAGTTCAGGTCACGCATCGATTTTGATAATAACAGATGTCAAAATAACCGGCCAGAATTATCCGCTCAACGTGTTGGTCGCGTTTTGGTATCACATTGTCTCTCTTGAGCTATCACTTCGATCATGGGACAAAGCTATGAGCTGAAGAGTGAGTTAAATCCAGGCTCATCGTCAAGCACATACTCATTGACATCATCCAGTTATAAGTGTCAGCGAGATCAACCTGAAACGGAACTTTTTTATACGCCATATCCCGGGCCATGATACCCCAAAACTCTGCATCGCGATCGACATCGATGGCAAGAGGGTCCATCAGACGAACACGAGCAGAAAGCAGGTCGCCATGTGCAACCAGATTTGCAGTCTGTAGGTTCATCCGCTCAATCGACGGCGAACATAGAATACTGAAGTCCCGCAAGATCGGCGGATAATACATCTTCGCTTATTGCTTTGCAGATTCTCCATAAATCGAAATGTCTGGCCAAGAAGGAGATGGAAATCTCTCAGCTACTTGAGACGGATGAGGGGCAGAAAGGCGAGCGAACCACTATTCATTTTATTTGCACTATATCTGATACCAAACTTGTAGATTTCTCTGTCGTACTCAATCTTGTGGAGGAGAACCACGTAACCGAAATGCCTGGACCCACACTTGTTGTGCGTCTGACGTCCATCGGCCTTCTTTCAGCTGTGAGAGTCACCCTTGCCAACGCAACGCAAGATATCGGGATTCTCAAAAGCCCAAGAACAAGTTCCACATTAGCAAAAATTGTGGATGCTGGAGCAAACAACACGGATCTGTTGTCTGGCCTCAATACTGTGCTCTCCAGGCTGAAGATTGTCCTTGACATTGGGGCTGAGATCGCCAAGGCCAGGAATTGACGCGTCGTTTGTTTATCCGCTTTACTGATGCGCCCTGATATAGATTCATCCATATTCCAATGTGGCTTGGACGGTCCTGTTTTCGGTTTACCAGGTAGTCTTTCGTTGAATAGTTCCCTTGTATACACTGATCGTAGAATTAGGCTGTAGAGAAGCAGAAGGAGACAGACAAGAATATTGGCAGACTGATCCAGACTATGGCTGATGTCTATGTTTTCGCGGAAGATATTGAATCAGCAGTATCCGAAAAAATCAAGCGTTTGGAAAAAACAATTTACACGTTAGTCAAACAGACAGAAGAATGTGCCTTATTTATTCAGGAATACACTGGCCATGGATTCGGCGGTACATATCTCTTAAACCGTTCTTTCATTGCACTTATCAGATTTACAGGCAGAGTCATCAACGGCCTTCTCTCTGAAGACCGTGACAAGATCAGAGATTTTACTGCTGCGTTTCAAAAGCTTAGGGAGTCGCTCAACAGTGGAACAGCTGTGGAAATCTTGTGTGTGTCAACCAAAGCACTAGTAATGATAGAAGGGACTGGTGAGTACATGTCATTAATTCTGTGCTTGCTAAATGCTCAGGCTGCATCTCAGCTGAAACTCAGAAACTTACTAGCCTCAAGCCGGTAGACATGAACGCGAGTTTGCGCCCTGTATGCTTACCCGGAACTCGCCAGGAATTACGAGACTTGATTACGAACTGGCTCATCACACCACTGGATGTGAACGCGGTCAATTCTGGAAATATTCTCTGGCTGTCAGGTGTTGCAGGCGAAGGGAAAAGTACGATAGCCACGTCTATCTCTGAATACTTCCGAGAGTTGGGACGACTTGGTGCATTTCTGTTCTTCACCAGAAATAAGAGTGACCCCAGCTATGTCATTCGCACGATTGCATTCCAGCTGGCCCGCTCGAATATTCATGTGGCATCTGCTATCTGTGCTGCCATTGATCACAATCCTGCCTCGATTGACTCTCCCATCCAGACACAATTTCAGAAGCTCCTTCTCAACCCTCTTACTGTATCACAGAGTCACATCCATGGGCCAATCATTGTCGTTCTAGATGCGTTGGATGAATGCGGTAATGCAGACTCCCGGCGGAGTCTTGTCTCTCTGATCTCAGATGAGTTCCCCAAACTCCCCGCTGCAGTTCGCTTCTTCATTACGAGTCGCCCAGATTCTGATATTGCATCAAAATTTGAGAATCAGCCCAAGAATGCCAAGCACCTGCTTGATATTACAATGCCGTCCTGTCTCACAGACATCCGCATCTACCTTGACAATGAGATGAGAGAAATCCAGCAGCAGCAGAAATTGGGTTCTAACTGGCCAGGGGAGCTAAAAATGGAAGTCCTCACCAAGCACTCCTCAGGTCTCTTTATTTGGGCTTCAACAGCCACAAAATACCTTCTGCAGTCATACTACCCTGATAAAGCACTTGAGAGCCTTCTAGACAAGGGTCTCACCACCCTTGATGATCTCTATACTGGAGCACTAGAAGTTGCAGGACCATGGAATGACCCAACATTTGTCAGAGAAGCTCAAGCAGCATTATCTATAGTGATCCTTGGGAAGACTCCAGTGTCTGTTGCAATGATTGATGCACTCTTAGGTTTAGAACTGGAGCACTCATCTAGCCGCATTTTTGACAGACTTAGATGTGTCCTGCAGTGGGCTCCTGGCCAACATGTGAAGATACTCCATACCTCCTTCTCTGACTATCTGATGGACCATGGTCGTTCAGGCAAAAAGCCGTGGTTTATTGATCCGTCTATCTTAGAGTTGCAGATTGCGCATGGGTGTTTGCGGGTCCTAAAGAACGGACTTCGATTCAATATCTGTGGATTCGAAGACTCATATATGTACACCACCCAAGTCCCAGACCTACCCGGTCGCAGTACAGCTTGCATTTCTCCCCATTTATTATATTCAAGCTTGTACTGGGCAAATCACCTTGCAGTAACCAGTGGTTCTGATTCCCCACACCTTCCAGATGGCCTCCTCACAGACCTGAAGGACCTGATGTATACCAAATTTCTGTTTTGGCTTGAGGTCCTCTGCATACAGCAGAAAGTTGGAATTGCAATAGATGCACTTGAAGCTGTGGCCAAGGTTGCCAAAGTGGGTTTCTGCAGAGTTACTGGCATTGCTGGTCCTAATTGTTTGTTTAGAGCTATCATGAGGAGACACTTGCAGATTTTGCAAAGGATGGAGTCAAGTTTGTGATTGCATTTGCCCCTGTCATTGCACATAGTGTGCCCCACATCTATCTTTCAGCACTTCCCTTTGCACCAACTGAGTCAAAAGTCAAGAAGCAGTTTTCTTCCTTCCTTGTTCCAAGTCGAATAGTTAACATCCAAAGCTCTGTGGGCGGTCATTGGCCGAGACTGCAGGCAACAATTAAGGGTCACAGTGGCATGGTTCATTCTGTTGCCTTCTCGCCTAACGGGAATCGTATTGTCTCAGGGTCTGCTGACAAGACGGTGCGGGTCTGGGATGCACGCACTGGTGATCTAATTGTTGGGCCATTCAATGGACACACCAATAATGTCAGGTGTGTTGCCTTCTCATGTGATGGCAAAAACATTGTGTCCGGCTCCTTTGATAAAACTGTGCGCGTGTGGGATGCACAAACAGGTAAAATCATTGGTGCTCCACTGACAGGACATCAAGGCCCAGTGTATCTTGTCTGCTTCTCTCCCAATGGAAAGCAGATTGCATCTGCATCTCTAGACAAGACCGTTCACATTTGGAATTGGGATGGACACAGTGAGGGCACTGGTACAGTGTCTCTGGTCATCAAGCATGCAGCATCAGTGCAGACCGTTGCTTTTTCACCTGACAGAGAACAAGTTGTTTCTGGCTCAAACGACGGTTTGGTGCACATATGGGACACCCTAACAGGAAAACTTATCACTGGACCATTGAAAGGGCATACTCAATACATCCGCTCTATTACTTTCTCGCCTGATGGGAAATACATTCTGTCCCTGTCGCATGAATCAGCTCGCATATGGGATGCATGTATGGGTGCTGAGATTATGACTGTCACTACCCCTATGGCTACAAAAGCTTATTCTGCTACATTTGCTCCTAATGGGGAACAGATTGTAGTGGGGTATAGTGATTTAATGCTGCGTATTTGGGATGTGCAGACCGGTAAGCTTGTCTCAGCCCCAATTGATGGCCACAGTAACGCTGTCATTTCTGTCTCTGTGTCACCTGACGGAATGAGAATTGTATCAGGTTCAAGTGACAAAACTATTTGTGTCTGGGATGCGCAAGAGTTCTCTGGAGCATTCAAGGTGGACAGCCAGCACATAGAGGCTAATGACCCAGAGATTGCTCATCCAGTGTGCACAGGACATACAGATGCTGTCAAATGTGTTGCTTTCTCACCCAAGGGGAATCATATTGCTTCGGGATCTTGGGATAGCACAGTCTGTGTATGGGATGCCTGTGCAGGGACCATTGTCACTGGGCCACTTTATGGACACAAAGATAGGGTGCTTTGCATTGCATTCTCCCCCAATGGAAAACATATTGCCTCAGGGTCTAAGGACATGACTATTGGGGTATGGAATGTGCAAAATGGTGATAGGGTGGCTGGCCCGTTTGAGGGACACACCGATAAGGTATGGTGTGTTGCATTCTCACCACAAGGTGACCGGATTGTATCTGGGTCTTTCGACTCGACAGTCTGCGTGTGGGATGTGGCAACGGGATGGGTTTACTGGTCCTTAGACTACCGGATGCACATACTGAAGCTGTACATTCTGTTGCCTTCTCAATGGATGGTGGAAAAATCAGTTCTGCAACTCCGGGCATTGCTAGGGTGTCAGATGCGCAAACGGGAGCACTGGTGGAAGGTCCCTTTGAGTTACAGAGGGCTGATGTAGCCTACGACACTGTTGCCTTCTCATCCGACGGTCAACTGATTGCGTCTTTGGGGGAAAATGGTGTAGTGGGGATCTTTGATCTTAGACTAAGGGCTCTTACGCAGTTGAAAGGGCATACTGGGATCTATGGCATTGCTTTCTCCCAGGATGGAAACTGGATTGTGTCTGGATCTGATGACACAACAGTGTGTGTGTGGGATTTAGAGACCAAGGATCTTGTAGCTGGTCCATACGAAGGCCATAGGGGCAAAGTATTATCTGTTGACTTCTCTCCTGACCGTAGGTGGGTCGTTTCCAGTTCTTGGGATACATCAATACGTGTCTTCAAGGTACGTGCTTGCCTATATTTGTTGTTTACAAGATTGTTGAGAGATCTTCATTAAACAGACCATTCCAGATGATAATTTGAAGGGAGCGCTTGGAGGTGGCTCACTTTGTCAAGATGGGTGGATATTGAACTCGATGTCTCAACCGATACTCTGGGTCCCACCTTGGTTGCACCGTGGCCTGTATTTTCCACAAAACTCACTTGTCATTCATAAAGATGGCACGACGAGACTGGATTTTGCTCAGTTTGTGGGTGGAACAGCTTGGCAGGATTGCGTGAATCTGTGAGTACACTCAAATTAGAGTTATTTCTCTGGTGACTTAAATTCAATACTAGGAAGAGCCCTGATCCTGTATGGCTGCCATATGTTGTCAACTTTCGAGAAATATCCTATTTAGTTGGGCATTTAATGCTCGATTCGGTACCTCCGCTTACTTTTCAAACGGTTGGCTGTGATTTTATGAGTAGCATGAGCACGTCTTCGAGGTGACATGGCAGTATTAGCTTGTCTTGCCTTTCGAGCGACAAGATAGCAACAAGATAGTAATAAGGCTACATGTCCGGGGCTGTATACTCTTGGTACTACTAGGCTTTGATTAATTAGTTCTTTGCATCCAAGGTAGTACCTCCAACATTCAATTCCAAATTCATAAAGGACCTTTGTCTATAACCAGACAGTCTGGCTGCCGGGCAGCCTGTGAACTTGAAAAGCAGGCGGTTCTGAAGCTCAAAGTCGTCACCTGGTCATGGTGTACCCACTTTCAAGACCTAATGCCGTTCCAAACTCACAGTGGATCATACGTCAATTTTGAATAGCTATAGGTAGTATATAGGCCTTATTCCATAACAGTCCTTGAGTAAATGAACAATGAACATTAATGCACATCACAGTAAAGTGCGCAAGTTGACAACAAAAAAGCAGTTAACAGGCGCATACAACAGTGGACAAATCCGGATTTGAACCAGAGACCTTTCACATTTACAGATGCTCCAGCAGGTGTTGGAATGCAAAGCGAACTTCATGATAACCCCTACACCATATGCCCTATAGTTTTTTTTCCTTGTGACATTATGATATAAGTAACAATACACTGTAAGGTAATGATACATGAAGTAGCCGTTTCAAAGAGAACAAAGTAAACAACTAGAGGGAAAAGAAATAAAATAAAATAACAGTTCAGGTTATTCTTCAAAGGACAAATCCGAATTTGAACCGGAGACCTTTCGCATTAAGAGACAAGAGAGGGAAATGCAAAGCGAACGTGATAACCCCCACACCATATGCCCATATCATTGTTCACCTTCTGACTTGGTAATATGTAATATAACCATTACCGTAGCAAGCATCCGTCTTTATTCATGGCACGGCGAAGTTCATTGACTATCAACCTCGGAGCTCGAAGCTTGATTCAAGGAGAATCGTTTGTATGTATTTTGCATCCCACAATTCCAAAAAAGACAGTGTAATATAACAATAAATGTAATGATACATCAAGTAGCCGTTCAATTTAGCCGTTCCAGGGAGCTGGTGCATTCCAAAGAGAACAAAATAAACCAACTAGGAGAAAAGAGGAAAAAGACTGCGAATTGACAGTTTGGAAATGGACAAATCCGGATTTGAACCGGAGACCTTTCGCATAAACTATTACATGTGGATGACCATGCAAAGCGAACGTGATAACCCCTACACCATATGCCCATATAGTTCTTCACCTTCTGACTCGTTAATATGTAATTACCGTATGAAACATTCGTCTTTATTCTGGCACGGCGGAAGTTCGTCCACTATCAACCTCGGACTTGACGCTTGATTCGAGGCAATCGTGTACTTATACGCGACGTACCTGACTCAAAAGTACCCGATTCGTGTCTTCCCATCCCAGATATCCAAAAAAAAAAAAAAATTCCTTCATGATATTTCCCGGATCGAGTCGAGAACCCCCCAAGCGTAAAGAAATAAGTTACAGGTTACGATATAATGGTGAGGGAGGGGGGGGTGCCAAGTACTGAGTACTGATAACTTTAAGCAAGTAAGGGCAAACAATACGGAGAAGCATAGCAGTTAACGATGTGTGTGATATGGTATGAGATATGAGATATGTGGGTGAGATATATTGCTCGGGATGTATAAGAGCAAGAGAGCAAGGGGGGAGATTTAAGCAAAAGCAAGCAAGAGCGGAGGAAAGCAGGTAGCAGTAGCAACGAATATACACACATGGAAAAAACCCAAGAAGGAAAAAAAAAACACCTTGTATCGATGAGAAAGCAAGAAGGGGGTAGAACCAAAAAAAAGAAACCAATAAGTAATAATATAAAAGTGATAAAAAAAGCACTCCAATGAACGATGAACGACGTGCTGATAAAAGAATTAAAATCTTTTAAAAAAAAAAACCAAGAAAAAAAAAACGAAAACCATGCAACAGTTCGTTCGAGTCCGTCCAACGAATGAAAAATGGCAACCGAAATAACCCAAAAAAAGAAAGAGAAACCCAAAAACCCAAAGATAATAACAGAAACACTATCTCTAGCAGGGATTCATCGTTCACATCGCGAAACCCAATACCGGCACCATCAACGCAACCGCAACCGCAGCAACCCATCTCATCCCTTCAGAAGAAGAACCCCCCGCACCCACCGCCGCATTCCCCTTCTGGTCCGCCTCCGTCCCCGTCGCCACCTGCGCATACCCGCTCCCACACGTGCTCGTCGCCAGCGCCTCCGCGCCGCCATACACCGCCGCCAGCCCCGCCAGCTGCGCGCCGTTCACATCCAGCGCGTTCACATACATGCTCATCACGGACTTGGTGCACGCCGAGCACGTCGGCGTCGTCGTGTTCGCCACTGCGATCCCGTTCACGAGGTTGTAGAAGTATAGATCCGAGGGGTTGGAGTTGTGTGCTGCGCGGAGGTAGCAGTAGGTGTTGGTGGCGGGGTCGGGGGCGCACCCGGTGGAGTAGGTGAGGGAGTAGGCGTGGAGGGCTTGGAGCGTGGAGGTGGCGTAGAGGTTGGAGGCAGCGAGGTCGGTGGTGCAGGCGGATTGGAGGGCAGCGGCGTAGGAGGACATGGTGCTGGTGCATTGGTCGATGCCAGGGGGCGGATTGCAGGTGCCCCAGATGACGTCGTTGAGGGCTGTGAGGTTCGTTTGCAGCTGTGGGGGGACGAGTTAGGTTATGCAAATGGGGAAGGAGATAGACGATTGGACGTACATCAGCAAAGACATCGCTTGTACTTTCTAACAATCCAAAGGGCCTGCAACTGCGGAAGTCCTGCATGTTGGTCATGTTGAGGAAAAAATTGTAGCAGGACGTGGTGGAGAAGTTTTGAGCGATCGCGGAATCCCATGGTTGAGGGAAAGGAGTGGGGAGGTCGGGCGCTAGAATAAAAAAGAGACAAAAATGAGTGATATTCGAGATTTAGATGTCGGACACGTACTGGAGGTAGGAATAGACGGTATGGTCTGGGATGCAATTGGTATCGTCGTCGATGCAGTGGAAGAACCCGAAGTAGAGCCCGAAACCGCAGATGTAGGTGTTTCGAGTGCAGAAATGGTTGGCGACGCCGTGGTGCTGCTCGAAGTCTGACGACGCACGAGCTGCGTCTCTCCTGAAGCGGACGGCGCTGGTCCCTGAGCGTGCCTATGACTGTGATGCGAATGCGACTGCATCTCGTCAAAAGTCATGTCAAATAAGGAACCGTGCATCCCCTCAGATTTAGTTTGATCATTTATCCAACCTGCCATGCCCAACAGTTCCACCGCACAGTGATTGCCCAGCGTAACGAGTATCAGAACCAGAGGTATTGCGATGGCCGTCCATTTTATGCGACGGCCAATGCGACGTTTGGATTCAGAGCTGGTGGTAGGGGAAGGGGGAAGTTGGAGCTCGAATTCGTGGTTTAGCGTCGGCGTTAGGAAGGGCCGTGCCTTGGGTGATGAAGAAGATGATGATAAATATGTACTTGCTGATGTCGAATGTTTTTCGTCCAGGTTCAGTGAAGAACCCGAGGGCTGTGGTGTAGAAAAGAGCGCGCGAGCAGCTTCATGCTGAATTGCATCCATAGGATTCGGCTGGTCCAGCTTTGCTCGAGGAGATCCAGGGGGCGTAAACATCGCAGGCGGGCTTTTTTTTTTGGCAGATAAAGAAAGAGCGTGTGTTGAGAAAAGAGAGTGTGTGGATTATAGAACGTTCAGGTTGTGCTGCACAAAGAAAACATAACTTAGTTACACGAGGAAAAGGAAAAGAAAAGGGCAAGATCGACAGCGAATTGGGAAATGAAGAACAGTTTTACTCACCTGCCAGAAAATTGCGCCTAGAAGTTATCGTAAAGGACGGGCCCTGTTCGGCAAAAGTCCGGAAATTGGGAGGCTTATAACGTTGAGATTCAGAAGAGCGGCAGACGAAATGGAAAACTCGTGAAATGAACAGTCGTCGAATTTCCGCAAAACTACGCAGCAAACCGCAAACTGCAACCAGCAACTGTGTAAAAACAGAACAACTGATAAGTATTTCTCCAAAACCAAGAAGCCCAAAGTTTGAAACGAAAAGAAAAGAAAAAGAACTGACCACCAAATGACAGGAGATGAGAAAGACGTACTGGCAGTGGCACCTCGAAGTGACAAGGTACATGAACGAAATTTCTATATGGAAAATTATATTGGACCCTGGGCGCTTTGACCCAACTTCACACGATATTGATCGACAAACCTAAAACCTTTCTCTATTCCTTTCCGCGAGTCCGTTATCACCTGCGCCCATTCAAACAACCAAAGCCTCCAAAGCCTCGACCGTTCAAACGTTCACTACATACACGCTCTCAATAACCATTCTCTCTCTCAGTGGGGCCCCAGGCCCAGGCCCCACTGAGCGTGCACTCTGTCACTCGAAAAAAAGGAAATCTTTCGGGGCCACATATCGCATCAGCATCACGATGAAGATGGGGTACTACTTTCGTCCTACCCTGTTTCAGCGTTTTCAACAACTCGGGAGAGCCAAGCAGGCCCAAGCTCACAGCTATGCTCTTAGCTCTTCTTAGCTCTGTAGCCTTTCTGTTAGCCTCTGTTAGCGCGATTTAAAAGCATTTCAAAGCATCTGCCGAGTCCGTTCACTCGACCCTGCCGAGAATCATTACTACTAACGTCGAGTTTCGCAAACCAGTACTCAATTCTTCCTACGTGACAAGTCGACCCGCTCTAACCCGCTCTGACCCATTCTATTACAACCTACTACACTCTCCCGATTCCCGACTCCCGAGCCCTTCAATCCCTCAAACGCAATCGCTCATAGGTTTCACCGACAATTACAGTAGATGTTTTATTTAGCAAAATCACTCGGGACGGAAAGCCCTCGGGACGGAAAGCGGAACGCGCAGCGAAACTTCCGTGTTCTACTAAAGAGGTATTTAAGTATGTATCATGTATCATCGGGTTTCCCTTCCGGGTATTCCATTCACAGCCCTCAACAACCCTCTGTACCTGTCCAGACGTCCACTTCCCAACTATCCACTCACGTCTTTCAACATCTCAACGCCGATTGTCTCTGTCCACCGGGCGTCCCCACGTCTCGTGCCATACGTCGGGCCTTGTTTTATTTAATTATTACAGTTTCCCAGTGAATCTGATATTATTAACTAATATCAATAAATTCATTTTCCACAGTTCCTTCTACTTTCGACAGCTCACGAATTCATGAATTCATAAGATTATCTCCCTACAACGCCCGCCGCCGTATACATACCAATAAATTCAATTTCTACCTTCAACAGCTCACGAATTCATAAGATAATCTCCCTACAACGCCCGCCGCCGTATACATATCAATAAATTCAATTTCTACCTTCAACAGCTCACGAATTCATAAGATAATCTCCCTACAACCCCCGCCGCCGTATACATACCAATACATATCAATAATCCCAATATCACAAATATCGCAGAAAATCACCGAAGAAATCACAGTACTTGTACATACACCACGACACTCAATGATCTGTGAATCTGTGCTCCGCCATATCATAAATATCACAGAAAATCACCGAAGAAATCACAGTACTTATAGATACACCACAATACTTCACAACCACCCAGTGATCTGCGATCTGTGATGTCGATGTCGATGTCGATATCATTTGCTCATACATCTGCTCATACATCTTCTCGCACATCTGCTCGTACACATCAACAAACTACAAGTACGTCAACTGTTCATATCCATACCGAGGTCCTGTCTCGTTCAAGTTCAGAAGTTCTTCTGAGAAGGTTCTCTTGAGACTGTTGAAGTTGTCATCCAGTGGCATTTGGAATCAGTGGCGCTCAGCGCGCAGCACTCAGTGTAGTAGGAATTCCGAAATCCTTGCTCAGCGCTGAACGAGTCGGACCTTACGCAAAGCGTAAATTGATCACGCCAGTAGTTATTGAGTACTCAAGTTGAGTACCTCCTCCATCCTCCAAGTCTTCTTCAAATGTTCTTTCCAGTTACCTCTGTATGCTCAAAGCCTCAAGCACGAGATTCTTTTTTTTCGTGAACTTTAACCACGGCCTGATGGTCTAGGAGTATGATTCGTTGTTAGGGTGAGCTAGATTCCATACCATTCTTTCGACGAGGTCCCGGGTTCAATTCCCGGTCAGGCCCTGCAACGTAGCTGAGCCATCTTTGACGATATTTTTGAATCCCCTCTTACACATACTTATAACACCACCACCTCCCATACTAAGTTTTTCTTCTTCTTTCCTCTTCTGCCCATGACAACTTCCATTCTTCAACTTCTAGTTATCTATGTACATCCCCTCAAACTCTTTGATGTTTTTCTTTCCTTCTTCACCTCTAACCATGGCCTGATGGTCTAGGAGTATGATTCGTTGTTAGGGTTAATCACATCGTTAATATTCTTTCGACGAGGTCCCGGGTTCAATTCCCGGTCAGGCCCCTGCAAAGTCTGTTGACAATTTTTGCCTATGTTTTTGAACCCCCCTCACTTGCCCAATACCCACCACCAACTCACCACCAACTCACACCCCTTGCTCTCATACCCAACCCAGCACCCAGCAAGTTTGTTCTTTCTTTCTTCTTCTATCTTCTTCTTTCTTCTTCTTTCATGTCAACTTCTGTTCTTCAAGTTACACTTAGTTATCTATGTACATCCCCTCAAACTCTCCATGTTTTCTTTCCTTCTTCACTTCTAACCACCGGCCTGATGGCCTAGGAGTATGATTTGTTGTTAGGGTTAACTGTGTCTGGCAGTTTAATATTCTTTCGACGAGGTCCCGGGTTCAATTCCCGGTCAGGCCCCTCCACACATGGAAAACTTCCAAATAAGAGTCTTTTGGTGATGTTTTTTTTCTATACTGCACAGTTCTTCCGGTACCCAGCCCAACCCAACCCACTTAGTAACAGCTTAGATTATTTCTTCATCTAATCCCATGGCAAGTACTATACAGTGCAGACCCCTATGACCCAAGCTATGACTCTACTTACTATAATCGCACCATACCCAACCCACCACATTCTTTCTTTCTTCTTTCTTTTTGGTCGATGTCAGCTTTTGTTCTTCAAGTTATACTTAGTTATCGATGTACATCCCCTCAAACTCTTCATGTAACATGTTTTCTTCCCTTCTTCACCTCAACCATGGCCTGATGGTCTAGGAGTATGATTTGTTGTTAGGGTTAGCCATTTGTATGATTCTTTCAACGAGGTCCCGGGTTCAATTCCTGGTCAGGCCTTCAGCCAACTGAGCCGGTGTTTTTGAACCTCCCTCTTGTCCAATACTCACCACCAACTCACCACACCCCTTCCTCCCATACCCAAGTAAGTTCTTGGTTTCTTCTTCTTTCTTCTCCTTTCTTCTTGGCCATGTCAACTTCTGTTTTGCATCTATGTATGTACATTCCCTCAAACCCTTTCATGTTTTCTTTTTTTCTTTCTTGAGCTATAACCACGGCCTGATGGTCTAGGAGTATGATTCATTGTTAGGGTTGATTACATTGTTACTATTCTTTTGACGAGGTCCCGGGTTCAATTCCCAGTCAGGCCCCTACGCATCTCACAACACATCAAAGTAAGAGCTTTTTGCTGATGTTTGTTTTTTCAATGTTGCAACCTTCTCATCAGGAAAAGCCGTTTTTGCCTAGGTGACCCCAGAGTGGCCTAAAAGCAAACTAGGTGACCTATGAATCCTATCCTAGGAATTTGGGCTCGTCCCTTGCCAGTCAAGGCTCTTAAGGATTCCCCAGGATATCCTAGGGTATCCTAGGAAACCCCAGGGAAACTCCAGGACAACTTTGGGAACACCTGGGCAAACCTGGGCAAACCTAGGCTTGCCCTGGGTTTGCCTAGGATACCCTAGGGAATCCTCAAGAGCCTTGACTGGCAAGGGACGAGCCCAAATTCCTAGGATGCCATAGGATTCATAGGTCACCTAGTTTGCGTTAGGCCACTCTGGGGTCACCTAGGCAAAAACAGCTTTTCCTGATGCTATACTGCACTGCGGCTGGCACCCTTCTTCTGGTACCCAACCCAACCCAACCTTGAGCCCACTAATAACTTAAGTAAGTTCCTTTCACAGGAAGCAGCCAGTTTGATGTTGCTCAAGCTTCTCAAACTTTGTTCTTCAAGCCTATTCATGGCCTGATGGTCTGATGGTCTAGGAGTATAACTCGTTGTTAGGTGGCATAGCACAGATATGTATTTTGTTGACTAGGTCCCAGGTTCAATTCCCAGTCAGGTCCTCACGGGCTGCCATTGCAGTGCACTATTTTCTGTAGCCTGTTGGAGTGAATTAAGGAAGGCGTCGAATAAGCTTAACGTTCACTCTGGTCTAATAGCAATGAGCCCTAGCAAATGCACAGGGGAAAATCATATTGTAAGCTACCTTAAATAGACTATAGCTACAGAGAATATACGGAGTAATATACGGCAAAATAAAGATAAAACACAAAGTAAAACTAACAAGCTCCACAGGAGAACAGTGTTGTGGTTAAGACCTAAGACTTAATTAAGACCTAACTTCGCTGGAATTTTTAGTTAAGGGTTAGTTAGGTCTTAATAAGACATGTGATCAAGTGGCTTGCGCCCAAACAAGTCTCGAGAATATTTAACCCCTCCCCCCAACTCCACTTCCTTAGGGGAGCTCATGAGCATGCCAAGCTACCCTGGTCATCTAACATCCTTTTCAGTTAATTAACCACTCAACAACTACTGATACCAATTTGCAGAGCAGAAGAATGGGTGCCAGAACACCAGCTGTGACATGTTCCATGTGCAGTATTTAGTTAATAATGGAACTGTGAGCACAAGGAAAGGACAATGAGACACTTGATGATGATGCTTTGGGTGGCTCTGGAGACAAGTACACTGGAAATTAATTGTTTTTACCTAGGCCTTAATTTGCACTTAGATTGCCATTAATTTGCCATTAATTAACCCCTCAAATTAACCTATTAAGACCTAACTTCATTTGGAGGGGTTAATTAAGGCCTTAGCCACAACACTGCAGGAGAAACTTCGGCGAGCAATACCAATTGCTCACCTGACATCAATATTTCCAACATAGCCTTCTATTTGGTGTGCGCTGGCACCCAGTAAATTATTTCTTTCTTCTTGTCCTGTGTCCAATTCAAGCTGGTGAACCAATACAGTGTGCTATTTCTCTTTTTCATTTCTTATTGTAATATTGGCGCAATTAAAACAGTGACTCGTGAATACCAAGTCATGCATTGCTGATTTACTCACATCCTTACTTAAAAAAGAGCAAAGGGACAAAAATGTGCCCAAGCAGTGCCCAGGAGAAAGATCAAGACTGATCAGCGAGATTCCACAAAAGACCGGTTGCCGGTCGGCACTGGTCAAACTACTTTAGTACTTATTGCAGATTAATGTACAAGCTCGGTATATCTTTGGGCTTCTGGCATGGCAACAACCTGGTGACTACCCAGTATCTATCTAAATAAGCGGTAACAATGTAATAGTAGGTTTGGGGAGAGTCAGTTCAAAATATTCCTGGAGTCCCTACCGTGGCTGCCCACTGGCATTAGGGGTACTGGCGGGCCATGGACACTAGGCATTCAATTCCCTGGTGTCACTGATGCAGCCACTGGTGTCGCTGGTGCTGCCACTGGTGTCGCTGGTGCTGTCACGTGTACCGCAACGAGTGTGTCTGGCGCTGTCACTGGCCGGAGAACAGGCCATGCTACCGGCGGTCTGGTGTTTGACCTTCGCTTTCTTCACAGTCTCCTTGATCCCCTCCACAAACTTTACAAACCCCTTGAGTTTCTTTTGCTCTTCAATCTCTAAACCTCCCACATACTTTCGACCTTTGTTGAAGTCAAGCATCCCCAATACCTCAGCCGAGTCAGGGTAGTGAAGCTCACCATGGGCTAACATCACCATGGACCTAACCCTCTGAGAACCAACAACGAACCCAAGGCAATAAGGATCACAAAGTAAATTCGGGTTCTCGATCACAAAATAAACCACCGGCTTCACAACAACATTCAATGCATAGCCTCTCTCCCAGCGCACGCGATTAATCATGAGACTTAGCAGGCACGATTCAGGTTCACTTCGTCCAATTTTTGTTCCTGCATTGTTCTAAGGGCATTGCCAACCAATTGCGTGGCTGAAAGAGGCGGGCCCTTATTGTCCGGACTGTTGTGGGGCACGCGTCTACCTTCGGAATTAAGGATAGAGGCTTTGAACTAGAGAAGTAGGAAGCGATGAATATGAGCATGGGACTTGTACCAAGTTTCAGAAGAAAGCACTTGCAGGACTTCTACTGATATCCCTACGAGAAAAGTTATGCGGTAGCGCACACCCAGAACTGGTGAACATAAGCATGGCAAGAAGATATAGCCAGACAATTTCGGGTTGCATGGTGGTACTATGGGTTTTGATTCAAAGGAAGAACATTGGGTGAGTGGAGCACAAAGCGTGAACGTCGAACGTTGAACTGAACCAGCAGTTGAGGGGATGTTTCTCTACTGTCGTCCTTTATATGATTACACGGCTCATTAGTCGGTTAGTCGGTGATGCGATATTTTCTGGTGTTTCAAGCGGATCCCAACAACGGCATTTTTGTAATGGCTGGGCAGCGCAATTTTCGCATATTGATACTCCATGCTCTCCGCCTAGGCCTGATCATTCGCTGCACTACCCACCCTCCAAAGAGCCCGAGCCTACTTCGCCAGCTCCCTCTCCCTAGGTCACCCTGAGCTTCCTCCAGAGTGTTTATCCTATGTAGAGGATTTATTGTGTTATGTCTTTCTAATTCTATACCAGTGAAAACTCTTGGAAACTATTGCCAATCAGCGACCCTGTAATTGCACTATTAAGGAAAAGAAAGGAAACCAGCCAGGTGGCGCCCACGCTACGCACATGGCGTCTTTTAAATTTATGTGCGCGGATACTGTGAGTCAGTGTTGATCAGGAGCCATTTTGACGAGGCGTCCCCTACGCTGTCTCGCAGCCACCAATGAACAATATGAAGTACACTGAAGTACTCGATATTCCTGAATCAGATAAGGTCTACTTGATTATAGAGATTGGTCCCAGTGGTACGGTGCAGCTGTCCACAGTTCACAAGTGTCGTACAGCTCCAAGATTTCACTTACATACTGAGCCGACCGTTTTGCAGTATCCTTCTATGCAAAAAAATGCTGCAGGAACTATGTCGCAGACCTAGGAAATTAAGGAGGTGCGCTTTGTACTAGAGTAGTGGGAAAAAGATGAATCCAAGGATGACAGTCATAACAAATTTCGGAAGAAAAAACTTACGGGACTGGGAGGAATCCTACGAGACTTAAGACGTTTGGGAGGTAGCTCGGTACTAGGAGCTAGAACCCGAGCTGGTAGTGCATACCCAGTACTAGCAAACATAAGCATAGCGAGGAGATATAGACAGACAAGTTTGGGTTGCATGATGATATGAGTTGTGCGACTCAAAGAAAGAACGTAGGGTCAGTGTAGCTGAAGCGTGACGTCAAACGTTGAACTGAACCAGCAGTTGCGCATCTTGTTCAACTTTCCTCCTTTATAAGTATGATTACACGGCTCATTAGTCGGTGATGCGGATGTTTTCCGGTGTTTCAAGTGGATCCAATAACCAAACACGTTCGTGATGGTAGCACTATAGCAGCATAATTTTCGCATATGTATTGAAACTGGATCTCCGCTTGACCACTCGCTGAACTACTTACCTGCTAAAGAGCTCAAGCCTCCTTCGCCAGCTCCCTCACTGAAGACCAGCCTGAGTTCCCTACAGCTGCCTTATATTCACCCAAGTAGAGCATTTTGTATGACGTTGTCCTATCGGATGCACAAACTATTGCCAATGAGCGACCCTGTTATCTGATTGCGTTGTTAACGTAAGTATTTTCGCGCGGAAATCAAACATCTGGAAGACGAATCTCTTTTCCGGACCGTCATATCCTAAGTATCTTGTACTGCCTTTGAGGTAAGCGTCTGCAAGAATCATTCGAGAGGCAGTAAATGATACGAAGACATTATCGAAAGTTATATACCTTGTGGTCCATACAGTGTGATCTAGTGATAGCGAGAATCATTTGCAAGTCTGTCCTTGCGAGTGTCTGGGAATAATCAAGATTGGCGAAGTTTTGACTTATCGAATAGAATCGTAAGTATGTCCGAACTTGCTGAAACAAAGCCGAAACGCAGTGGCATTTAGTAGAACATCGTTGGCAGTTCGATTACTCACGTTGGAGGACGTTGGACGGGCTAACACAAGTGGAGGGATAAGAAACCAGTTACTAGCCTATGTATCAGCCTGTGGCATTCACAAGTTGCCATTCGCTGAAAATTAGTGCTTGCGGTTCTTAACTAGCAAATAACCCCCAACGATAGGGTACAGCACTATCGCCCAAACAGATTTACAAGAATCCGACAGAACATGATATCAGCTGTACTCAGCTCCCTAGCCTTTGCCTGCCTTCCCAGCGGTAGCCATGTGTTTCTGGCGCTCCTTTTTCCGCTCGTCTTCTCGCACCCCACCGGCCGTTCCCGAATTTGCTCCTCATCCTGCACTGGAAGCACTCGTACCTCTACTCCGCCATTCGCGAAACCAATTTGCCACCCACGCAGGTGCTTGCCCGTTTTCGATAAGCGGTCTACCCTTAACACTATCTGACCATCACCAAAAATGACCAATAAGAACACCAGGAAGACTCTGAGTCGCTGCTGTTGGTCCGCCGCAGAGTAGGTCCATAAGCAAAGCATACGGAAAATTTGTGATTGGCTAGTGATGATGCCATAGAGATATTTTGAGCACCAAGAGCCCCGAGGAGCAAGCTGGAAAGATAGGTAGACCAGGGCAAGAGAGGATGGAAGAAGACGAGTGAAGACAGCAGTATACGTGACGATGATTCATGTGAGGTCGGACGAAGCGTGCGTGTAGGGCCAAGCTACCTGTTCGGCTAGAAGGGAAACAGCTTTAGAGTGTGATGAAAGATGTTGACGCACGAGATCATGATGATTTCAAAGATAAAGGTAACCTTTATGAAGAAGCTTGAAGGCCTAAAAGACTAGTGGCCAGTGGTAAACTACGTTGGACCCATCATCACTACTGTGACGAAGCAAGAGAAACCGAGTAACTGGATATTTATCGAATTTTTTGCGGCAAGAGGAGCGAGAACGTCCATTTTAAAAAGAGATATCCTGAGTCTCAATTAATTTTTCGCGTGAGAGTCGTCTAGCTTGGATATCTTGGATACCTGAACTAATAGTAAAACAAGGTGTCGCGGGATAAATCGATAACGGGTCACACTACGTGCACCACGTGCACGATCATTACTTTCGTTTTCGCCATGAGCGCTCCTATCAGGTCCCATTGTTCTGCCATGCATCCACTGTTTTTTCAATCTTTCATACGTTTCGGATACACAGCTCGATACTCTAGGGTAGATAAATAGAGTAAAGTTTGTGTACACCTCAAACTTCGTCTCATTACTTATACTTGCCCAGTAGAATATCGTACGAGCCGCAATTTTTCGTTTTCAAAGTGTTGTTGCCCTGACGACGAAGGCTGAGCTGACCCGCTAGCAGGGGGAGCGGACATCCTCCAAGGATCGTACTCCAGCTTAGCCTGCATCCTTTCAGGCCTAAAGCCCGTGCCCGACTCCCGGTCATCATCCCCGAGGACCTCTGAAGGCTCACTGACCGACACCGTACGTATATCATTATGGGCATAAGTATGCCTGGACGGAGATGCTGATTCCGAAGGAAGAGACCTAGTTGGGAAGGAGCTAGTTGGAAGGGAGCCAGTTGCATTGGAGGAGATTTTTTCCTTGACGTCGGTGTTGTAGTAAGTTGGAGGACGTTGTTTCTCGTCCGGTTCACGTTCGGCTTCACTCCTATGGGGAGATCCGCCACTGGCACTAAGGCCAAGCGAGGTCCTGACCATGATGAGTGTAGGTGCGATTCCCTGGGAAAGTGAAGATCAGTGATCAAATGAAACCGAGGCTGAAGATCATGTATACGCACCACTATCTGAAGAAGGATGGGGTGCATCGTGGCTACCGAACCCTTTACTTGAATGATTAGGCAGACGACGAGGGCAATAGGATACAATGTTCCCGACTCGACACTGATAAACGTGAGTGAATTGGTACCGGTGGTGAAGAAGGCAAGAAAAATTCAGACAAGACATACAACATAGACACAATTGCATTCAACCGCTTGTCTTGTCCGTCAATGCCCAGGAGCCGACTATGGACTCTGTTCGACCACCACATACGACCCGCTAACGACATATTTCATAAACTTGTCGCACTTTGGAAGCTGATGTTTATCTCAACGCACCGATGAGTCCCGTCAGAAGCAGGTTATTGAAGACATTCACGCCCAAGAAAATATAGTCGAGGCGGTCTCCTATTGTAACTTCATTGGACTGACCGTGGCGAACAGCTCATCAGCGCCAATCTTGATAGTTGCAGTTGCCGCGTATGATATGGCTGGGAGTTACGCTCAACATTCAAGTCGGTTCAACATGAGCGCGAGAGATAATACATACCGGCGTTGACCACAGATAAGACAGCAGGGATAAGAGGGATCCAAATCTTTCCCATTCCACATGATAGCAACGGTAAACCTTCATATGAGTCAACAGTGAGACCGTACAAAACTGCAGAATTATCAAAAAGAACAAACCAGGATACCATCAGCCACCGAGCTACAAAAGACGTTTGAGCATCAAGATGTCATAGAAGGATTAAGACAACGCACTTCGCAGTCCCATACAACACTTTAGTGGCTGTCCTATAAAACGGAGTTTACACGCAGTTCTTTGCGAGAGCGATTGATTTGATTAGACATACCTGTAATTCACGAGATTCTCCAGTCTGGCATTTGGATCTTGACTGGTAAATTCAAGAAGAATGAATTCTTGAATGATGTTTTCCACATCATACACAGACACTATGATCCCCCCGGTCGCAAGCACAAACAACACAAGCAACGAAACAGGGTAGAACGGATGTTGAAACTTTTTGTCTACTTTCCTTTGCTGAAGTTGCAACGATACATAGATACCTCCCAGAATTATGTAGGCACCTGTACAAACTCTATGAGTGGGGCTATGGTCAAAACAAAACACGATAGTCCATACCGTAGAAAAGGAACTGGAACTGAAATTCAAAATAATCATCAGAAAATTGAATTTTCCAAAAGCTGAGTTTCGCACAATCAGTGAATTCATCGATGGACGCATGGTAACATCGAAGAGCTCAGATACTTCGTCACCCATTTCTGCAGCCACACACTGGAGAAAGAGGAGGAAAGGGGGGAAACGAAGACAAAAGTGGGAAGGGAAGAAAGGAAATAAGTAAACTATATAAGCCCAGTGTTGTTAACTTTTGAGGGAACAGGGCCGCGTCGCTGTCTGTCGCTACCAATTAAGTATAAGTAAGTCTTGGGTCACGGAAGCTTGGCTCAAATCCTCTACATGACTGCAAGTAACTGTAATCCTCGGAATAAAGACTATACGCCAAGGCCGCTCCATTAACGCATACCAAAGCATACCAAGCGGTCCTACAGCCCGATGCGCACGGGTTGGCAGACGTGAACCGCGCAATGATATCCAGGGGAACTCTTTGCTTCAGGTTGATGCTGGCGCACTATACAAGAAGTAGTAGAAAAGCAAATGGACAAACAACTATCTGCTGCCTTTGTTCTATCTTCCATCGATATCAAGTCACTTAAAACATCGAAAATCATACCCATGCGGTTAAGTATGCAGTAGAAAGACCCAACGTGCACAATATACCTGATTCTAGACGTACAAGCAAATGACAATGGACTGTAAGGGTCCTATGAGTGTTCGACTCCCCTAAGAGAAGGATGATACGCACATACTTAACCACGCTGCAGGGGTATCGAATTTCACTTTGAATATTGCATGGCCCTTGGCAGGAACGACAAGCAGGTGCAATTATAGGCAAAGGAGGAATGTTAGACTTACCCTTCGATTAGTAAGTATGTCCAATACTTGCCAAAACCAAGCCGAAACGCAATAATATTTAGTAAAACATCGTTGGTAGTTCGATTACTCACGATTAGTAGTACTTGGGAGGACGTTGGACGGGTTAATACGAGCGGGGGGATAAGAAATCAGTCACCAGCCTATGTATCAGCCCGTGGCGGTTCTTGGCTTGCAAATCACCCCAACGATAAGGCAGGGTATAACACTATCGCCCAAATATATTTACAAGAATCCGACAGAACATGATATCAGCTGAGTACTCAACTGTACTCAGCTCCTAGCCTTTGCCCGCCTTCCAGCGGTGGCCATGGTGCTCCTTCATCCGCTCTTCTCCTCGGAGGTAGAACCTGTACCCCACTCGTCGTTCCGAATTTGCTCCTCGTCCGGCACCAGGAGCAGTCCGCCATTCGCGAAATCAATATGCCACCCACGCAGGTGCTCGCTCCGTTTTCGATAAGTCTAGTCACTAGTCGACTAGATAGCCAGCGCCAGGAAGACTTTCAGCCACTACTTTTGGTTCGCCGCTGAGTAGGTCCTTATTGAGCAGACGGAAACTTTTTTCGATTAGGGTAGTGATGATGCCGTATATAGTAGAGCAATGTTTGAGCGCCAGGAGGCTAGGAAGATATGGTAGACCAGACAGAGCAGGATAGGACGGAGGAAGATGAATTGTCCAACAGGAATTGAGGTGACAACGATTGCGCTGCAGGCGAAAGATTTGCCATGCTACTACATTTCTGAGGAGGTGTGTGTGTAGGGGCACCAAGCTCGATTGCAAGTTCAAATGTTCATGCACATGGGCTGTTTGGCTAAAGGGAATGTTAGAGCTTAATGGAATCGATGTATATGCAAGCTGACGCACCAGATCATGAAAATTTCAGAGTAACCTTTGCTTCCCATGTGCATGAAGCTTTGAAGCTCGAGCATAAAATTTTAAAACGCCATATCTATGAGTCGTCAGTGGACGATTTTCATAACAAGACAATATTATTCTCCTGGGTTTTCCTTTACACCCAGAAAGCCAAACATAATCAAGCGGTAACCGGAGGGATTTTGCGGCGAGAGAAGCGAGAAAGTCCATTTGGAATAGAACAAAGGAATATCCTGAGTCTGGATAACTTTTTCGCCGGAAGTTGTCGAGCTGGATACCTGAACAAAATAAAAAAAGTGAACGTTTGAACGTTCCCGTGGATGACGCGATGACGCGTGGGGTTGACACCACGTGCACGCGCTATGGCCAAGTCACACGTTTACTGTAACCAGCTCCTCGGACTCCGCGCGCCTGCTTTTTCCAGTCAACGCATCAGTCTTAGTCCGTCTAACCTCAACCCATTGTCTCTGAGCTTGATTTCAGGAGCATGGAAGTCGCGTTCACGTTGCCCACCCGACACTCATAACTGACAAGAACTACGAAGCCTCCGAGGCTCAGAACTACATGGATGTTGTAAGCCGCTCGTATTCACTGACAGATTAATAGATATATATATACTTCAAGTAAGATCATAAGTACGAAGCCAAGTACAACAATGAGCGCAGTTATCAATGAAATATAAATAAGGAAGCTTGCCCCCAGAAGTTCACGACGTGTAAACGACTGAGGGCTAGGAGACGCACAATTCAAATATAAATAATACCTGAAACTTACCAAGGAACGAGTATCCGGTAACGAAAGAGGTAGAAGAAAAATGGTCCTTACATCTCGGAAACAACGAGATGGGTGGGACTCCTCTTCCGGCGCATGAACTCGATACCTGACATAGAAAACAGCCCAGTGGGATAGATAAATAAAGTAAAGTTTGTGTACACCTCGAACTTCGTCCCGTTACCTATACCTGATCAGTGAATACCGTAGGGGCTGCAATTTTTCGTTATCAAAGCGCTGTTGCCCTGATGATGAAGGCTGAGCTGTCCCCAAGCTACCGGTGGGAGCACCGGATACCTCCAAGGATCGTATTCCAGTTCAACCTGCATCTTTTCAGGCCTAAAGCCCGTGCCCGACTCCCGGTCATCATACGCGGGATTTCTGAGGGCTCACTGGCGAAACCGTACGTACATCATTATGGGCAAAGGTATGCCTGGACGGAGATGCTGCATATTCTGAAGGGAAAGACCTGGTTGGGAAGGAGCTACTAGCATTGGAAGAGATTTTTCCTTTACATCGGAGTTGTAGTATGTCGGAGCACGTAGTTCTCGTCCAGTTCGCCTTCGGCTTCACTCCTATGGGGAGATCCGCCAGGGGCACTAAGGCCAACCGAGGTCCTGACCATGATGAGCGTAGGTACAATGCCCTGGAAAGTGAGATTACTGATCAAATGCAACCGAGGTTGAAAATGGTATATGTACGCACCACTATCTGAAGAAGGATAGGGTCCATCGTGGCTACTGAACCCTTTACTTGAATGATTAGGCAAGCAATGAGGGCAATAGGATATAACGTTCCCGACTCGACACTGACGAACATGAGCAGTGCAGAATGCAGGAAAAATCAGACAAAACATACAACATAGACACGATTGCGTTCAACCGCTTGTCCTGTCCGTCAATACCCAGGAGCCGACTATGGACTCTGTTCGACCACCACATACGACCGCTAAATATCAATCATTACATTGTCACGCTGCAAATGAGGTCAACTCGACGCACCAATCAGTCCTGTCAGAAGAATGTTGTTGAAGATGGTGAACCCAGGAATACAAAGTTGAGGTTGTCTCCTATTGTAACTTTCTTGGACTGACCGGTGGCGAACAACTCGTCAGCGCCAATCTGGATAGTCGCAGTTGCGGCATATGCTATGGCTAGAGTTACGCTCAACGTTCAAGCCCTATCAACACTGGAGCGGGAGGGATACATACCAGCGTTGATTACAGACAAGACAGCAGGAATGAGAGGAATCACAATCTTCCCGTTCCACACATGATAGCAGCGGTAAACCTTCGTATGAGTTAATAAGACTAGGATAAACGGCAGAATTA